>JAKTXM010000377.1:0-27033 GCA_030582575.1 Candida buenavistaensis | reverse complement strand
AAAAAAAAAACTTACAACCCATTGAACTCTTTTTTAATTTCAATTTATTCAATATCTCTTTAATCATGACTGTTGCTAAAGAAACATTCCTTTTCACTTCTGAATCTGTCGGTGAAGGTCACCCAGATAAAATTTGTGACCAAGTCTCTGATGCCATTTTGGATGCTTGTTTGGCTATTGACCCATTATCAAAAGTTGCTTGTGAATCTGCTGCCAAAACTGGTATGATTATGGTTTTTGGTGAAATCACCACCAAAGCTCAATTGGATTATCAAAAAATTATTAGAGACACCATTAAACACATTGGTTACGACGATTCCGAAAAAGGTTTTGATTATAAAACTTGTAATGTCTTGGTTGCCATTGAACAACAATCTCCAGATATTGCTCAAGGTTTACATTATGAAAAAGCTTTAGAAGAATTGGGTGCAGGTGATCAAGGGATCATGTTTGGATATGCAACTGATGAAACCGATGAAAAATTACCATTGACCATTTTATTGGCTCATAAATTAAATGCTGCATTAGCTTCTGCTAGAAGATCAGGTGCTTTACCATGGTTAAGACCAGATACTAAAACTCAAGTCACTGTTGAATACGAAAAGGATGGTGGTGCTGTTATCCCAAAAAGAGTTGACACCATTGTTATTTCCACTCAACATGCTGAAGAAATTTCTACTGAAAACTTGAGAAAGGAAATCATCGAACATATCATTAAGAAAGTTATCCCAGAACATTTATTGGATGACAAAACTATCTACCATATTCAACCATCTGGAAGATTCGTCATTGGTGGTCCACAAGGTGATGCCGGTTTGACTGGTAGAAAAATCATTGTTGATACTTATGGTGGTTGGGGTGCCCACGGTGGTGGTGCTTTCTCTGGTAAAGATTTCTCCAAAGTTGATAGATCTGCTGCTTATGCTGCCAGATGGGTTGCCAAATCTTTGGTTAACGCTGGTTTAGCTAGAAGAGCTTTAGTGCAATTTTCATATGCTATTGGTGTTGCTGAACCATTATCCATATACGTTGATACTTACGGTACTTCTGAATACAATTCTGATCAATTGGTTGAAATCATCAAAAACAACTTTGACTTGAGACCTGGTGTTATTGTTAAAGAATTAGACTTAGCTAGACCAATTTACTTCAAGACTGCTTCTTATGGTCATTTCACTAACCAAGAAAACCCATGGGAACAACCAAAAAAATTGAAGTTCTAGATATTTAAAAAACTAGATTTTGCTATTTTTTACAAAAGAAAATTCCAACAATTTTCTACGACTTTAATGACGCTCAACTCGTTATAATTTTACATGTTTCATTATCATATTTTTTTTTTTTATTTCATTAATTATTCTTATACATTTTAATTTAGTATATAGAGTTTTTTTTTTTAACATAGTATGGGTTCCTCAACGGATGGTAATATATAAAATATCTAATTTATATTTTAAAATGATTTTACTCTTTATATTCTATAGGTGTATTTGAATGTTCATGGTCTAAAGCATTGAAATATTTGAAGTAACAAGAAACAGCAAACACTATTCCAATCAAACTGCCAAATGCAACATCAAAGAAATGATGACGATAATCTTGAGTCCTGCTCAATCCAATATAAGCAGCCACCAAAATTGGTAAAGCAGCAATGATGAAATAACCCACTCTATGACGCTTAAAAAGATGGAATTGACCTATAAGCCATAATGACAAATATAATAACCCTGCAAATGCCATTGATGAATGACCAGAAGGTGTTGATTTCAACCCATCGGATAAGTACATTGGTCCTAATGGAGACGTGCAAACTTCGATACCAACCAATTTATTCGTCGGTGTTCCTTGTTGAGGAGCACATCGTTGAATAAAATCAGGTCTCGGGTTGCTTATCCAGCATTTTAACACGTCAGTCAACACAGAAGTTATCGAAACGCTTAACCACAATCCTAAATTTGCAACTTGTAAATTGTGCATTTTCTCAAAGAGAGATTTCCCAAGGTACATTGATATCAAAGATATTATTATACTTGGTGCAATAACGGCATATAGGTATAGTTGATTATCGGTGACTCGTTCTTGTATAGCAAATGGATGGGAAATTGTGGCGTCGTTAATGAAGAATTGTCGTGGGAAAGGTTCTGCTACTTCGGTGACTTTGAAAAATACTATTATTAAAACGATAACTAGTATCCAATCAGGAATGTATTTTCTAAATTTTGGAGAATTGAAGTAGACTTGCAGCATATCGTTGATTGTTAATTTTATATTGAGAATTAATATCAATAAGATATGTCACGTGGTATTTTAAAATTCAAAGGATAAAGAATAAGTGTCTTTAAGTATTAACTTATTATAATTAGGTGAGAGTTTTCAGCGAATGTTGTTGATACACGTTTGGATATTTTTCGCTCCTATGTTTTTGTTGTTCTTTTTTTATTTTTTTTCTTCTCTCTCTTTTCTCTTTAGGATCTTTATTTTCCCAACCCGTTAAAATCGGAGAACAACTGCAGTAAAGAAATGTTCACTGTTTCAGTGATGATTTGTAAATTGTAAGTTTGCTGATCAAATGTAACTTTGTTGTTGACAGAACTTGGTGTTTGAATGTTGCAAATACCTGCTAATAAACCATTTCGCAGCTTCAACGCAATATTTGGTACACACCATTGATTACAGATGACAAAGAAGACGGAGTTCTTTCCAATCGCTGAATTAAAATTGACGAAGCATTTAATTGTAAATCCTGTTGAAAACTGACAGTAACAAGACGTCATACAGTTACTTTGGATCCCCTGACATTTAAAACTACAAAAACAAGTGGCATGGACTCTTTTTATTATTGTATTGTAGCTCTTAGTTTAGGTTAATGATATTTCATAAAGTTTTCCGAAGCGGAAATTAGATTCTGGTTTAATATGATCTAATTGGTATGTCGAAAAAATGCAAGACCAGAAAAGTTACGACGCACATTGTTCAAGAATGTAGAGAATTGGCCATCTCGTTGATAAGCAAAAGATTAGTTATCTTGAGAAATACCCCCCTTTAGTATACTAAAGTTTTGGTGAATTTATGGGAGTAAAATTGGGTTACATTGTGGATCCACTCTGAAAAAAACTTAGATCTAACCTTAATCCTCATTGCAGGATCGACTAAACTCTTTTAAAAATTACGGTTGAGATAATGAACTGGGAAATACAGTTTTCGTGATTACCAAAGAGGGGAATTTAGCACGAGACCAATAACTTTAAAAGTTTCTATTGCAACTACAATCTAAAAAAAAAAAAAAAAAAAAAAAAAAATAAGTTTCAGATTTTAATTATCCATAATTTTTGTCCTATTATTTTTTATCCGATATGCGTCGTTTTTAACTTGCATAATAAACACAAACAATTCTGTACATTTACTATTTATGTGTAATTTCTATAATTTGACAACGTGGGCCCCCATCTGTTGATTTGAATCGTGACATATGATTTCGTTGCATTTTGATTTCCCTAGGTTCTTTTCTATACCTTTTTATTTCTAATACTCAATTAAAATAAAAATATTCTAACAACCCCTGTAAGTTAAGTTTGCCCAGAAGATTATAGTTGTGATGTTTCAACGTCAAATAAATATTTTCTTTGCCTTTATCAGTTGATTAATAAAATGGTTGGTTAAGTTTTTTTTTTTCTTGGATACTTACATGCAGTACGTTGATTTTTTGAAGTTAACACTCGTGTGAACCTTAATTTACAATGTGATATTAATTAACATCATACAATAGCCACGGCATTGTGATAAATAATTAGCGATGAAAATTGATGGTTAAATAAGGGAGAAACAATAGTAATAAAAATTACTTACGTAATATGTCATTTTAATCTAGTTACGTAACGGTATATCAGACAAATGATATAACATAATTAATAAGCATTGCGGCGAATAAATGCCATGTAATTATTGCCTTGGTGTAGAAACTTAAGACTGGTTAACTATGCCATATCTCCGATTTGAAGGGATTAACGATTACATTGATTTTTAACCACAAGACCAAAGAGAGCCCATGTGCTCTCATCCCTTTCAAGAAAAAAGAAAATTAATATTTTTGCAATAATTTTTAGAATTCTAGGAATTAAAAAGTAATGACTCGTGTGGTACCGCCTCTGAACTTAAAGTTAGACAATAATGTGGAGATTATTAACTAGTCGCTTTTCTATAGACTGGTTAAATGGGAGAATTCTAGTTGTATCGTAAATGATATTCAAGGGAGGGAGCACGTTTTCGATGGAGTAGTAAAACAAAAGAAATTAATTTAGATTTGCTTACAAGTGCACAACCATACATACCGACAGCCTTCTTTAAAAAAAAAAAAAAAAAAAAAAAAAAAAAGAAAAAGAAAAAGGGACACGTGGGGTGCATTACACAAAATATTTAAACGCACATCTTCGTATTGTACAGTACAGAAACACCAAATGTTCTATTTGCAACTAACATATCAAGTATCAATCCAATTGAATACTTTAAAAATGTAAGGGCCAACACAATAATTATTTGCCTCCTGAATCAAGAAAAATGCCACCCTAGATGTGAATAAAAACCTAAACTATCAATATGGCACGTACCAAGAAAAAATAAATTATTCTTATAGGCGAAAACAATAAATAGGGTGTATGCAACTGAAAGAACAACGGCGAAGGAACAAATTCAATAATTTCTTGGTAGAAGTATTGCAATTTAGGGTTGATCTTTGGCAAATGAAACATCCATATTAGCCTTTTTTTTCTTTTAGTTTTTGGTAACGTTTCAGGAAATCAGGTGTCTGCAAAATCAAATTAATTAGGACGGGTGAGGTTACTGTATGTTGATTCTAGTAACAGTTCGAGTAAGTATCTTGACCAATTAAATTAATGGTAACTATTGGAAAAAAGGATGAGTGCCGTAAAGATTGATAGTATAGATTTAAAATGCCACTTCGCAGAGTATTTGAGTTTTTAAAACTTTAAAGTTAAATTGATTCCTAATTGTACGGGAGTGAAGTCTTAGTTTTATTTGATCATGTTTCTATGTAAATTTTTTTGTCACTTCTATGTGGATAATCAAGCAACTCCAACCTCAAGCCTTACTACATTTTTTGTGTATTGGAATTTGCGAATTAGTCAAATTGCTTGCGATATGCTAGGTCAATTTGAAATGAAAATTTTCAATTCTATAAAATGATTTTACTACTAGAACTACGGAAGGTTTGTACCCATGAGAATTGGAAAATCAATTTGATATTCTACCGTCTATAATACATTATTATTATTTTGTTTCTTTTGTTTTTAAATTCATTACAGGATACGGCAATAAAAAATTATAGGTCAAGTATGGAAAAAAATTAAATCCCTCCTAAGGTAAAGAAATTTTACTAATGGATGGTACACATGGGCTTGACAAAAATACTGGTTAGGAAACGTTGTTTTTTATTTAGTCCTTGACTACTTTTTTTTTTTTTTACAACTTTATTTTAGTTTTCTTTTCTATTTCTAAAGTTTCAGTTCCGTTTTTTAGTAATAGCTTATTTATTGGTGCAAAGAATACTGGCTTATACCATTCAGGTGACTTGAGTATTTAATTATAACTATGAGTGTGTGCTAACTGTCTAGGGAGGGAGCTAGGGATACCATTGCAAAATCAAAAGGTTCAAACTTTTTTTTACATATTTAGCAGCTTGTGCCTACTAAATTAAGTATAGTTTAAATGTAGTATGAAATTATTACACAAAATACCACTATATGACACTAAATTAAAATTACACAAAGCATGCATTGTTAAATAATAAAATTAAAATAAATTTTTTGAAAGTATTCGGTTATCCCGTATACCACGTACAATAAGAAAAAATAACAATTTGAAATCTATTAATCTATATTGCATCAATAAAAAAAAAAAAAAAAAAAAAACTGTATAAATATTTCAGAGGATCACCTCCCTCCCCCCCATCATTAAAATTTTATAGCCTTCTTTTTTCATTTTACTTTTCTGTTCTATCATAGATTTCTTTCTTATCTCTGTTCAGTTACCCCCTTTTTAGAACTAAAATATATTAGAGAGAGAGCAATGGTTGCTGAAATCCACGAAAAAGACGTTTCTCAATCCGGTGGTAAAACCGCCTTCAAAGATTACTTGGGTAAATTCGCAGATGTTGAAGATCCATTAGAAAGAAGAAGATTGGCTTTGGAAGAAATTGATAAAGCCGGTTTTGGTTGGACTCAAGTTAAAATGATTTTGATTGCTGGTGTCGGTTTCATGACTGATTCTTATGATATTTTTGCAATTAACTTGTCTACCAGTATGTTACAATACGTCTACTGGAATGGTACTATCCCTGATTCTACAAACACATTGATTAAAGTTTCTACTTCTGTTGGTACTGTCATTGGTCAACTTTCTTTTGGTGCTATTGCTGATAAAGTTGGTCGTAAAAAGATTTATGGTTTAGAATTGATTATTATGATTTTTGCTACTATTTTCCAATGTACTTTGGGTCAATCTCCTGCTATTAATTTTGTTGCCATTTTTGCTACCTGTAGAATTTTGATGGGTATTGGTATTGGTGGTGACTACCCATTGTCTTCTATTATCTCATCTGAATTCTCCACCACTAAATGGAGAGGTGCTATTATGGCTGCCGTCTTTTCAAATCAAGGTCTTGGTCAAGTCTTTGCTGGTATCGTTGCCATGGTTTGTGTTGCTGGTTACAAAAATGCTTTATCTACTGGTACTTCCAAATGTGAAGGTAGATGTAGAAAAGCTGCTGATCAAATGTGGAGAATTATTGTTGGTTTCGGTTGTGTTCCAGGTTGTATTGCTTTATACTATAGATTAACCATTGCTGAATCTCCAAGATATGCTCTTGATGTCAATGAACATGGTGATGTTGTCAAAGTAGCTGATGCTGAAGCTGCTATTGATGTTCACGCTCAGGAAATTGCTCCTCCAGCTGCTTCTTTCAAAGATTTTGTTCGTCATTTTGGTCAATGGAGATATGGTAAAATTTTATTAGGTACTGCTGGTTCATGGTTTATGTTGGATGTTGCTTACTATGGTTTAGGTTTGAACACTGGTGTTATTTTACAAACTATTGGTTACGCTGGTAAGGGTGATGTTTACAGAAAATTATATGATACTGCTGCTGGTAACTTGATTTTAGTTTGTGCTGGTTCCTTGCCAGGTTATTGGTTTTCTGCTGCTACTATTGATACCGTTGGTAGAAAACCAATTCAACTTATGGGATTCATTTTATTAACTGTTATCTTGTGTATTATGGGTTTCGCCTATCATAAAATTGGTGAAAAGGGTTTATTGGGTTTATTCGTTATTGCTCAATTTTTCCAAAATTTTGGTCCAAATACTACTACTTTTATTGTTCCTGGTGAATGTTTCCCAACTAGATACAGATCTACTGCTCATGGTATGTCTGCTGCTGCTGGTAAGGTTGGTGCAATTATTGCTCAAACTTGTATTGGTACTTTAGTCAACCACAATTGTGCTAGAGATGGTAAAGCAAAGAATTGTTGGTTGCCTCATGTCTTGGAAATCTTTGCATTGTTTATGTTGCTTGGTATTTTCTTGACTCTTTTAATTCCAGAAACTAAAAGAAGAACTTTGGAAGAAATTTCTGAAACTTGTCATGGTGAAGTTGATACTACTAAAATTGGTAGAGATAGATATGCCACTACACAAGAAGAACCATATGATTCTGAAGAACTCAAAAACTAATTGGGGTTTGTTTAATTTAATTTATTTCTAAGTAGAGTTTATTCCTTTTTTAATATTATTTGCGTTATTTACTTGAATTGTATAAAGAGTATTGGCTCTTATGCTCTTTCTCATTTAAGCTAGGTCAACTTTTTACAAAACGTGGTCAAAATCAGACCTCTAATCCGAACTCTCCAAGCCATCTCAATTGCCAAGAAATACCATTATTAAAAGGAGTTTTATTTATTTGTTGAGGTATTATTCTGTTTATGTCTTAATAATGGACATTCGCAACATCGATATTAATAAAATCTGACAAACTTTTTATTGAAATAAATAAGGGGGTTTTAAGGTTTACCAATCGCCAACAATTGATAAACTTTTTTAAATCAACAGTTAAATGTGTTTCGGCACTCTGAAACAAATTTGGGTTATCATTTGGTAATGGTTTTGTACGGCTGGTTGTGCAATCTAGATTTACTCAGTATCTCGCAACTGATTGAAACTCCAAGATTTAAGACCTTCACGAAACTCACATTTCCTAAAACTAAATTTCTATAGTCCCCCCCCCAAAAAAAACACACACACACACACACACACACACACACACAATTGGTTCTTATAATCGTCTAAGATCTAACAACAAGACGAGAGGTCTATTGCAAGTTGTCAAAAAAACATTGATTCATTAAATTATCTCAGTCTTTTTGATTCCACGGCGCTCACTTTGACTACACTATCTTGTATATCTATAGTCAACATACTCATCCAGTCACAAATTTCAAGCATTCATCTCTTGTAGTACTACGCGAAGTCGTATCATATGGTACGCGCCACAAAACAAATTTTTATGGGCAAACGCGAAACAGAAAAATTCAACTTTCGTGAACCTGTTTGCTAAGATAATAAACAAAGCAAAAAAAAAAAAAAAAAAATAAAAATAATAAAAAAAAAAATTCTAGCACCCACAATTTATCAGTTTGCTAACTATTAGACCAATGGATTTGTTAGATGACATTGAGGACTATTCAGCTAGTCAGTTTGAAAAAAAGAATAAAAACAACTGTTCGGATAAAGAGAATGTAGAGCCAACTCAATCAATTCTTGGGTTGGACTTTGACATTAGTTCTTTAACTAAGGCCTTGGAACCCAATGAAAAGGAGACTGGACCAAACTTCAGCATTTTAGATAAAGTTAAAAACAGATTAATGGGAAAAGACGCGTCGAAAGAATTAGTCGACACCCAAAAAATAAATTCATCAACTGCTAGATTCCAGGTTCTACCACAGTTAGAAGTTGATGAAAGTGAATTTGAGTTTGCTCCTACTCAAAAAATTGTTACTCCAATTCAAAAGGTGCCGGATTTGGCGCCCACTCAGAAAATACCCAATTTAGCAACAACTCAGAAAATCGAAAACAACAGTTCAATAGTAACAGCAATCCAGGAAGGTTTGTTTGTATCTGATAATGAAGACGAAGAAATTTTTAAACTTCCATCAAAGGAATATAAAGAAGCCCAAATTGCCAAATTAATGGAACAAAAACGTCTTGAAAGAATTGCAAAGGAAAGAGAAGAATTAGAGCAAGAAATTACGAGAGGCACCATTACTGATGAAGAAGAAGAATTAAATCAAGAAGCTAATGATACTGTTGTTTCATCTCATTTGAGAAATGACGGTTTGTCCACCAGGGATCTACAAAAAGCCCAAGAGTTTCTTAATGTTCAAAAAAGACATATGGATATTAGACCAGAATTTCAAAAGAAAGCAGTATTTACCAAAGATAAATTGTTGTCTGCTTTTTCTGATGCAGAAGAAGATGAGCCGACCAAACCTGGTGTTCCCGAAAAACTTTCATCATCGACAGTAGAAGAAATATTGAAATCAAGTCCTTTTACTTCACCAATGAAAGAGCAACCAGAAATGGGTGCATTGGAATTGCTTCAAAAACCAAAATTGCAAAATCCTTTAGAAGCTTATGCTGAGAAATTGAAACTACAATTGTTGAGTTCTCCGTCTGAAGATCAATTAAATACCAAAAAATTAATTAATTTGGATTCTGATTCTGAAATTGAAATTGCATCATCTCCATCCAAATACAGCACAGCACCAAAATCTAAGTTTTCGTCCCATGGGAAAGAATTGAATGATATCCCAGAACTTACTAAAGAGCAGAGATTGGTGATTAAACAAAAGTTTTCTAAAAAAAAGCTACAGAATTTTAAATCTGATAACAGCAGATCAAAAAATAACCAACAAAATTGTTTTTTACAAAAATTGCATCAACAGAATAAAGCTCAGTTGAAATTAAATAGAATCAACAATCCAGATAATGCAATTATGGAGGAATTAGAAAAGGACGAAGAAACTATGACTTCACTTTTGGAGAGAGAAATGGAAAGAGCTAGAAATATTAGAAAGAAGGAAAAATTACAAGAAAGGGCAAAATTGGCATTATTGGGTAAAGAATTAGGTGTCGAAGATGAAGACTATCAAGATGGCGATGTTGAACCTGTTCCTGAAAGTGATGTGGCTGATTCTGATGACCCTGAAAGCGATTATGAGTCTGGTGAAGAAGATGAACTGGAATCTGAGAAACAACAAATTCAGATTGATACTAGGAGTGATGACAGTTATATGTTTGGTGGTGTTGAAAATGAAGATGACTTGAAACAAGATGATGACGATGATGATGATGATGATTTTATCATCACTTTAAATGCTGCACAGTGTAAACCTTCTATGATGACCCAACCTACTATAATTGATGATGATAAACTTTTCCAAAATTTAAAACCACGAGCAATCAAGGATGAATCATTTATTTCTACCGAAGGTGATGATAGTTTATTCCAAGTTAACCTTCCACAATTTGACAATCTTACCCAAGGACCAACACAGACTCAAGTTGACGAAACACAACGAGATGAAAAATCAACACAAGTTGATCCAGCCAATGGTCAAACACAAGTGATTAAAATGGCTATTTCTGACGACGAAGAAGATGATTTAGTCACTCCTGCTATTGTTCGTCGTGGCCGTAGCATTGTCAGAAACAACAGAATTAAAGATGAAAATGAAGATGAACCAGCCCAAATTGAAGCAGAAGAGGAAGAAGATCCAGAAGATATTGAACGTCGAATCAAAGAGTATGAATTGAAAGTTCGTAAAAGAGAGTTGAAATTGCGTAAACGAAGAAAGGATATGGAAAGAAAGGGAATTAAAAATATTGTTGAAGGAGAAGCTGAAGAATCTGAAGATGAATGGAAGGGGTTGGGTGGTATTGATGGAGAAATATCTGATATAGCAAATTCTGAAGATGAAAAAATGATTGATAATGATTTCAATATTGATTTGAAAAATGAAGAAATTAGAAAGAAGTTTATGGAAGATTATCAAATTAAAGATCAAAAGGAATTGGAAAAGTTATTGGATGATATTAAAAACCATAGATTGATTAGAAGAGCTGGTATAAATTCTAATTCGCTAGATATAGAGATTAGTGACGAAGAAGATCAATTATTAGAAGCTTATAGAAAACAAAAATTTGTGGAACAACAAAACCGTTTGCTACAAAATAAGAAATTGCTTGAAATTTATAAAAATGAAAAATCTAAAGCATTTTTCAAGTCAATTCAGGATAAAGTTAAAATTATTAAGATAGATGATACTGATACTGATACTGATACTGATACTGATAGTAATAGTAATATCCAGATTGTTGAAAATACAGTCAAAGATGGTGAGCATGAAGATTCGTTAGATAAAGAAATACCAGCTAAAAAAACTATAAAAATTGATGAATCATTTATACGAAAGAAATTATCCTTTTTGTACTCCACTAATGATGAAGATGAATATGATAGAGTTCAAAGAATATCTAGAATTCAACATGGTTATTCCGATGATGAAAATATGGAAGATATTAAAGAATTAAAGACAAAAAGTATTAATAATCTTACCTGTGGTCAAACAACTGAATCCTCAAATAAACGAGAAATTGAAACTGATGTTGATGAAGATGATGAGTTGATGCCAGTTTTCAAAAAGCCATCAATTGTAAAATCATTTAAATCTTTCCAAGAACAACAAGGTGTTGATATTAAAGATGGAAAACAACATTTCTCTGGTGTTACGATCAGTAAACAATATAAAGTTGTCTCTGGATCCAAAGCATCCATAACATTCATGTCCAAATCGAAAATTTTATCAAAAAAACAATCAACGAATTTGAAAGAACAACAAATTCAAAAAAGTATACATCAATCAAGGCAACAAAGTCATAGATTCTTCAAAGACTCCGGTTTTGAAGAAAAATAAAAATAAAAAATAAAAAATAAAAAATCTACATTTACATATATTGCATCTAGAAATAAAACTATCTCTCGAGTTTCTCTGACCGAAAGATTCTAATCTAAAAATGATGAAGAAATGGCATCTTTCAACGCAGAATGATCATAAGATTTCATCAATACTGGATTCTTAAATACTGAACCATATCTATCTTGTTTCACGCTTGTACCAATTGTCAATGATCCATCAGATCTAATCTGCTGTGGAACTCTTTTCAATTGTGTTTCATTGGGAATCAGTATTGGATTGCTTTTAATCAATTTTGATTTTTTCAAATCTCGTATCTTTTGCGGAGTCGTATCTTTTTTAGGTGAAGCTAATTTATGTTGATATAATTTAGTGAAAAATCCATCATTGAATGAAAATGAAGTTGGTTTGACTACAGACACTGTTGGTTTCATGTACGAATACAAAATTGAAGAGGCAGAAGGTGTATGTGATAATTGCTGAGGCTTTGGCGTATCTAGTCGTGGTTGATTATTATTCATTATTGCAGAAGCTTGGACTTTTAATGTAGTTGTGGAGATTTGAGGGTTATTTAATTGTTTCTCAATAGGATTGTGGAACTTATAGCTTGGAATTTCTTCTGATCTGTTTGGTTGCTGAATCAAATGTGGGAATGCTTGTTGTACGTCATTATTTAAATCTAATCTCGATTTCCTCAAAAAAGAGTTGAAATTATCGTATTCAAATAAATCTTCCTTGGAATCATCTTCTTGTTTATCAGGTGAATAATATGAAAAATCAGAAACAATCGAAACAACATCATAATTTCCATCATTGATATTTGTTCGTCGCGATTGAGGTGTAGGTGATCTACTGTATATCTCATGAAAAAACATATCGTCATTATCATCTTCTTCTTCTTGGTTCTTGGATCCAGGTAAATGACTCACACTAATAAAATGTTTCAATCGGTTCAACCGTAGAATATCGTCATCACAATCAAATTCTTTAAGAAAGTTGTCAGTTTCCAAAGACTCTTTAGTAGCCACCGTCGGTACAGAGTTGGATCTTCCTCTAATTACTCTATCATGTTCCTTAGGAGTAAATAATTTTCCATAATCTTTTTCTTTTTCATTATGTATAATATGAGAATCCAATGTTTCATAGGAGTGAGATACACTATTCTGCATTCGTGATTGATCATCTATTTCATCACTGGTGTTATGTTCATTTGAAGATGTTGATGAAGTCGAAGTTGCTGTTGTTGTTGTAGTGGTTATGGTTGTGGCTGTTGGAGAATCTTCATATGCTATGGGGTTAATATTATAAATGCTAGATAATCGATACCTAGACTTCTTTTTCGATATGGCTTGACTTGAAGACGTACATCTCATTGGTTTCAATTTTAAATTAGAAATGGATATCATTTTTTTGAGATTTGGGGGACTCGTGGGATCATAAAATATGTCATCTTGTTTCGGTTGCTGCTGTGGCTCCTCCGGGGCTTGTAGTTGCTCCTGTGGTAGTTTTTCAACTTCTCTATGTACAGGTGCTTGTTCTTCCCAACTTCCATATCTATCATTCACCAGAAGAGTCTTTAATAACTGTAGGTAATCTTGGGTGAGATGTTCAAAGGATTGTTGTCCAGTAATTGAATCAGTGTTATCGAGCGATAAATTAGATTCCAAATAAAAAGCCTTTTCATGCAAACTTTTAAATTCACCAATATTTGTAGTATTTTCATTTATTAGTACTCGAATGTCATCAATAGTATCATCAAATCGAGTTATATTTTCATTCATTACAGTGATTGATTGTATCAAGTCATTGGAATCGGAAACGAGGTTCGTTAGTCTATTTGTCCGTCGTTCGATCTCGCTTACAAATGAGAAGATGTGATCTAGACGGGATGTCATGAGCTATCAAATGCAATGTAGAATTTGGTAATGTTCTTGTGGATGGATGTTGATTTTATTAAAAGTTGTGGATATAGTTGAATATATAAGTAAAAGATAAAAATAAAAATAATAATAATAATAATAAATAAGTAAATAAAGAAAGAAGAAACTTCGAGTTGTAACCACTAGATCGATTGTGTATATATATGAAAAGAATTTTTTTTTAATGCCAATAATGCATAAATAAAAATCAGTTAGATTATTGCAATTGGCTTATGAAGGACAAAACCAGTGAGAGAAAGAAAAAAAAAAATATTAGCGTCCTAATTAGGTAACAACTTATCCAAATTAAAACAAGTGCGACATTTTAAAACAGCTTAAAGTTATAATAGATGAAGACAATAAATATTGGCATTCTAGGGGTATTTGGCTTGAGTCAGAGCTAGTTGAATATACAGTCTGGTATTAAAACTTGGAAAGTAACCTCTTAAGTATGAAATATACATATTGATACTGCCTTTCTTTATGAAAACACTCAAATTTTTTACATCCATCGCGACACAAGAGACAAAATACATATAGATATATATTTTTGACGGTTACACTACTTCATCTCGTATATTAAATTGGGCGACATTGTCGGTTTGTCAATAAATTTACACCTACGTATTACATTACTACGTCACTACACCAAAATTTAAACTTTTCAATCAAAATCTTTATCCTATTATTAGCATAAAATCTAAACCTTAAACCCTTTATACTTGGTTGAAATTTTGAAATTTATTCAATAAAAGTTATACAAAACACGCGTGAAAAGAATGTAATATAAATATAAACACAACCAAAAAAGTTTATTCTTCTATATGTAGCCTAGCCTATACTAATGTTTAGATTTCTTAGGGTCTTGTGACTCTTCATCTTCTTCTTCGTCATCGGCTTCAGATTTTGATCTCTTCTTCTTCTTATCCTTTTTGTCTTTTTTGTCCTTGTCTTTTTTGTCCTTGTCTTTTTTGATTTTCTTTTCCTTTTTCAAAAGTTTATTTTCATATTGTTCTTCTTCTGGGGCCTCAAAATCTTTGGATCTTTCTTCTCTCTTTGATTCACTTGCTTCTTCTTGTTTTGTACGTTTTTCTTGTAATTTCTTCAATTCTTTCTCTTTTTTACCCAAGAAATATTCACCACTTTCAATTTGTAAATCAATCTTTCTAGGTTGTTGCGCTGGTGGGAATGGAGTGTAGACTTTCTTTTCTGTTGTCTTCTTGGAAGATTTCTTTCTTGCAACATTTCTCTTTTTGAAACTTGGTAAAAACCTTGACCAATCTTCATTAGCTAAATCTGGATTCTTACTCAACTCTTGTTTGATCATTAATTCTTTGATATAATATATTGGATGAATATTTTTCATACAGTCTTCTACCACTCTTCTTACTTCCTTCAATCCTTTAAATGGACCCATAGCACTCACAGTATTACCTTGTACCAAAATATAACATTTCGTTAACAACTCCAATGCTTTTAATGTATTACCATTAGGACCCACCAACCTTTGTCTTCTTTTAATAAATCTGTCCTTATTAGTTACAAAATTACCAATTTTAATAACATCACAAGCAACATCATCTTGTAATATCTTGATAGCTTGAGGGAAAGGCACTGATCTGGCTAATAATTTAATCAAATCTCTAGCTTTAATAATCATTGCAGGATCAAATGTTTTGGGAGTTGTTTTCACAGTCATTGCACCTTCTACAAGATCTAATTCACATCTAATAAAGTGTTTCTCTAATGATTTCGTTACATCACTCCATATACTTCTTAAATATTGTTCACGATATTTTGGAAATAAAGTCATGAACGAAGACTCTTCAGTAAAATGTAGACCTGAAGCATTATGTTCCGGTTTAAATTCTTCAAGCGCCCATTTATCAATATCGGGAGTATCCCATGGTTTGTCACGATTATGTGTTGATGGCATAGTTTTATTGCGATGAGGTTGTTGGAGATGTGAGGAGAAAATTTTTCTAAGAATTTTAAAAGCTGGTACTTTGTAAGTAGACTTAATGTATGACATTTTAGATTTTTAAAATTACAAGTAGAGAAAGATGTTTCAGTTGTTCTCAATAACTCTGTGCAAAAGTTTCAAGTTTTGACAACATGGGATATGTGTTTTCATTTTTTTTTTTTTTTTTTTTTTCAGTTGATTTGTTGCCGAAATTCTAATAAAATTC
The DNA here is from genome assembly GCA_030582575.1 of Candida buenavistaensis. Classification (NCBI taxonomy): domain Eukaryota; kingdom Fungi; phylum Ascomycota; class Pichiomycetes; order Serinales; family Debaryomycetaceae; genus Candida; species Candida buenavistaensis. The sequence goes on along the minus strand of JAKTXM010000377.1, from coordinate 10,884 downwards.
AATAGTACCGGATTGGCACTGACGCGTCTATTGCCTAGAATCAACCAAATATTAAGGTGGCATTTGGTTCCTGGTCTAGATTTACGAAATTATGATATGTAACATATGAAAATTTGGATATACACTAACAAGGTGACAAATTGCGATCTTATGGTGATCATTTACGGATTATACGATACATGCTTCGTTATTGAATAGAGTACGATTGGGTTTTTATTAGTAGACCCCGTATTACAAGTATAGTTAAACTTATAATTTCTGGAATACGGAAGTTTAAATATCATAAAATCAATAAGATACGTAAATAGCATTGTTAATAATCACATCTAATCTTTTTAAATAAGAATGTATTTCCAAAACAGTGATACAAACGAACGTATTTGATTATTGTGTTATTCCTAAAATGGAATAATTATTGAAAGGGGTGAGCTACGCCAGAACAAAAAATAGACAAGTTAAAAATAATTTCACTTGACACGCGTTTGTTGTGTTTATTTTTTTTAGTGTATGAGGGAAATTTTTTAGTACTGTTGACGATCAAAATTACCAACACATATACATCATATACATACAAAAAAAAAAATAAAAAAAAAAAATTATAATCCAACACAAAGAAATTTTTTTTTTTTTTAACTTAAACTTAATAAAGCCAGATTTATATTTTATTAGTCCCCATCTGCCCTTTTTATTTTTTTGCTTTTTGCTTTTTTCCTTCTTTTATTTATATTAACCCTTATACTATTGATTTTTCCAATCTAGACTCACCTTTTTGTTTAAACGATAAACAATTACAACTACAATCAACTTATAAATTACCAATACAGCTGGTACAACAATTTACTTATTCATCTCATTCGTTTTTTATTTTCAAAATACGTGTCTCAATTAATATAAAACACGTAAAATAATGCCACATTCTAGACAAGCTTCGATATCGTCATCGATTATGTCAACTGCAAATTGCAATCATCCACAAAACATTGGTCCTTGGAAATTGGGTAAAACTTTGGGAAGAGGTGCCACGGGCAGAGTTTTATTAGCCACTCATCAATCAACAGGTCAAAAAGCTGCTGTAAAAGTAGTTTCAAAATCAGAATTACAGGATGAAGAAAATGACAGAAACGGTGATGGATTACCTTATGGAATCGAAAGAGAAATTATCATCATGAAATTATTGGACCATCCAAATGTGTTGAGATTATATGATGTTTGGGAAACATCTAAAGCCCTTTATCTTGTATTAGAATACGTTGAAGGTGGAGAATTGTTTGATTTACTAGTAGAACGTGGTCCATTACCAGAAATTGAAGCAATCAAGTATTTCCGTCAAATAGTATTAGGTGCTGCCTATTGTCATGCCCTTGGTATTTGCCATAGAGATTTGAAACCAGAAAACTTGTTATTAGATGCTCAAATAAATGTCAAACTTGCTGATTTTGGTATGGCTGCATTAGAAAGTAATGGCAAATTATTAGAAACTTCGTGTGGATCACCTCATTATGCTGCACCTGAAATTGTTAGTGGATTAAAATATCACGGAGCTGCTTCAGATGTATGGTCATGTGGGGTCATATTATTTGCATTATTGACTGGTAGATTACCCTTTGATGATGAAAACATCAGAAATTTATTATTAAAAGTTCAAGCTGGTAATTTTGAGATGCCTCATGATGAACTTAGCAGAGAAGCAAGAGATTTGATTTCAAGAATGTTGGAAGCTGATCCAGAAAGAAGAATCTCAACTGAAAGAATTTTAAGGCATCCATTGTTGACTAAATATCCCATGTCAAATGAAGATTTGATTAGTGAAAAGGCTTTGCCTCATCCTCAAACGGCTTACAAATCTTTAGGTTCAGTTAAAAACGTCGATAAGAACATCTTGTCCAATTTATCGATATTATGGAATGACAGACCACAATCTGAAATTGTCGATTGTCTATTGCAAGATGGATCTAATGCTGAAAAGACATTTTATGCGTTATTAATGAGATATAAAAATAATCATGAAAACGGTACCGACAATAATTCACCTAAAAAATCAAACAGTTTCAACAACAAAATGGTACGCAGTGGATCTAAGTATAGTCTAACAGGTACACCAAGAAAGAAAAGGACAAGTCAGATCAATGTTTCTAGACCAACTTCATTTGTATACAAATATGGCGCTGCTACCAATAGGAACTCAATTGTTCGACAATCAGTAGCTTCCTCAGTCAACAACTCACCTTACAAATCACCACGTAAATCACCATACAAGAGACAATCATACAGTCAATCACCACATAGAAGAAGATCACAAAAACAACCACTGTTTGAAGACCAACCATTGCAAGCTAAACCAAGAAATATTTACAATGAAATTGTTGACGCACAAAGTAATTATTCGCTACCACCTTCACTACCACCATCTTTACCATCCAAAGATTCTCGTTATATAAATGAACAACCACCACAATTTCAACAACCGACATTGGATCAAGTTGCAGAAAACCCTATTGTTGATGAATCTCCTGATTTGATGCAATCTGCTAAAATTTCTCCTGCAAAAAGAAGTTCTGTAATAGGAAAGAGTAACCAAAGAATGTCTAAGAGAAAATCTGTTCGTGCATCTATGACTACAGGATTGAAAAGAAATTCTATTACTATGAAATTGTTGTCTACTTATGCCAAATTATCTGGTGACGACGATTGGGAATACATGGACAAACAAACAAAAAGAACCTCAGCTACCTTTGCTGCTTTATGTGATAAGATATTCAATCAAGAAGATTATGATGAAGATGAAGAACAATTAGTTGATCCCCAAGAGAAAGAAGCTAAAGAATATGAACGTTTAATGGAGATTGAAAGAAGAAAACATGAAGCAGAATTAAAAGCTAGAAAGGAATTGGAGAAAAAGAAAAAGAGGCAAAAGAGAAGATCTCTTTTAAGTACCAAAAAGCTTAGTATAATTGTCAAGAATGATGCTGATCCAAATAACAGTGAACAAGAGTTGGTGGAAGAAGAAATTAAACAACCAAAGCGTCAATCCAAAAATGTTACTGCATTGAGAGCTTTATCTGAAGGTGATGGTCATCGTCCAGTAGGTGAAGAATTGACATTAGAGGAAGTTGAAAATTTGAAAAAAAGATCTGCATCACAACCAGTACCAAAGAGAAGACTGACTCCAATTTTAACTAGAAGACCAGTTTCAAGGTTGGATCCATTATGGCAAGCACATGAAAATGAAGAATTGGATAAAGCTAAAGACCAATTGGAACAAGAATGGAGAGAATCTCAACAAAAAAGAACTTCTACTGCATCTGCTCGTAATAAATTGTCTAATAGAGAATCAATGATATCCGTTATGGATGATATAGTTGAAGAAGAGCAAGATATTGGTAAAAGAGTTTCAAGAGATACTTATTATGAAAAGGAAAGAGATTACGAATTACCCGAACCAAATGTTGATGATTCTAATTTGACAGATGATTACATGACTGAAATCAGAAAATCACGTTTGCTTAACAGCCAATTGAATATCAAAAGTACACTTAAACCAAATGAACAAAAGACTCTCATTAGCAATGTCAAAATACCGAATGTTACAAGAAAGTCAAGAAATTTTACCACTTCTAACAAAAGATTGTCAGTGTTGTCCATGTATTCAACTAAAGAATCTTACCGTGATTTAAGTTCCATGATTCAGAATGATGAAGATGTTAACAAGCCTGCTTTAAGAACTAGTATTGCTGATAGATTAGATAAAGCTGGTGCTCCAGCAGAAGAGGAAGAAGAAGAAACTGATGGTGATGATAAAGTATCGGTTATTGATTTGGATGATCACTTGGCAAACAAAAGAACTTCATATTATGATGGTAACAAAGCATCTAGAGCTTCAACAACTAAAAGATATAACATCAATGGTGACAGTTCAAGACCAAGACCAAAATCTAAAGTACCTGATTTACCAAAGAATGATTATGATGATACATTTGTTAGTAACAGTGATGAAGTCCATAAGCGTCATTATAAATCTATGGTTTCAGATGAATCAAGTGTTTCAGATGATGTTTTCGATAAAATAAAATTACCAGAAGGAAAATCCACTAAATCTTCAATTGATGCATTAGCTAATGGTACTTCTTCAAATGGCCATAAAACTTCAAAAGTGAGAAACTCACAACCAGGAAAAGAAATGTTGATACCCAATTTTGATGGTACTGAAGTTGCTCAACCAATGTCTAAAATTCGTGGTAAAAATACGACTATGGCTGATACAATCCCACCAACTCCACCTACTCATCATAATCCAAAAAAACCATTAGACGATACCACCAACCGTCCTACTCCAGATCTTGATACCAAAAGAAAAGGTTCATTTTTTAGAAAGCTTTCATGGGGCTCTAGAAAAACGATTGAAAAAAATACCACCGATAATTTTACCAACCAACAAAGATTACCAAGTCCAGTTGATTCCAAAGAAGAAAAACCAAAGAGTTCATTTTTAAGATGGTTTTCCTCTTCTAATTCTTCTCCATCTACAAATGACATGAAAAAATTCAATACGATATTACCTAAGCATGAAATGTCTACTGCATTATTTGCATTGTTACAATCGTGGTCTAATTTTGGTTTAAAAGATTTACGTAATGACCAAGTTGGCTATTACATTACTGGGTCCATATCCAAGAATAATTCATTTGAATTAAAGAGTTGTAAATTTAGAATAAAGATTAATCAACGAGATTTTAATCAGAAATCAGAGATTGTTTGTTGTAGAGTCAAAGGCTCAAAAGCAACTACTGATACGTTGTTTAGTGAAATTGAAAAAGTTTTGCTTAAAGAAGGAGTTTTAGATAAATAATCATTTTGCGCAATACCCCGTTAGTTTGTATTTCCCGTGATTTCTTTATTATTATTATTATTATTATTATTATTTATGTATATTATTCATGACGATAGCGATTATTTTTTTTAGATTATCTTCTTCATCAATAGTTTCTAGTTTCTTAGAAGCAAAAGTAGGACAAACAGTATCTGTAAAATTACCAACTCCCCATTGTGTAAACATTCCAATGAAAAAGGTAGCCAATACAATTTAGAATTAATCAAATCCAGATCCACCAAAACCCCAAAATCCAATTTGAATTGTCTCATTAGTTTTACTTTAGCCACTCGAATTCTGATTACACTACTGACTTTTTCCAAAAACCTTGTAGTTAAAAACCAAGAATATTTAACTCCATCATTCAAATAAAACTACCTATACCGTCCATTCATATCCCAATCCCAAAATACAGGACGGTTATTAATATAAAATTTGTTGTGAAACGTTAATGTATGATCAGTTATTCTATTTTCAAAGTGGCTATTTTTACATAGTTTGAAGTTAACATTTTCTATATTGGATTAAACGTAAGTCAATATTTCAAGAGCGTTTACTATCGGACTTATTGAATACTTTGATTTAGCGATTTTTAACTTTCCTATCTTGACGTACAAAAAATACATCTAAGTGTTGAACTAATGGAGTAACAGAAGTTTTTGAAAAGTTTTAGTTCGAGAAGTTCAGAAAGTTTGAATAGCTCTATGATTACTGTGCCTAGCGTTAATGAGGCTGTTAATCCTCGAACTAACGTGGATTGTATAATATTCTCTATGTTTCAAGAAGGTGAAAGGGGCTCTTTCTTCCTTTTTTTTTCTTTTTCTTTTCTTTTTCTTTTGAAAACCCTTTATTCTTGAGGTGGTTTGCTAGTTTATAGAAACAAGAATTGGCTATAACGTCGGTATATTGGAGTTGTAAATTATTACTTTTTTTTTTTTGATTGCGAAAAACTTTAGTATGCCAACCAAACAAAAAGTTCTTGAATCCTCTATTTTCAACTACTTACAAAACAACACAGGTACAAACAGACAAATATCTAATAAATACCCCAAACATCTTCACATCCATGGCAAAATTTAGAGCATGCTACAGAAGCAGATAATGGATAATCAGAAAGACCGATTTTTTCATCAACAAATTCATCAGCGAAATTATCTTTACCTCTAGCCATTGCACCAACAAATACACATATACTTTCATCGTCGTCTAATGTTGTCACGTAATCTTGAACACGTTTGAGTTCAGCATCGAAAGATAAAGTAACTTTACGACATTTTGTTGGTAAATGCTCAGTAATTGGATTCTTGATAACTTTTAATAACACTTCCTTGGAGTTTTCAGAACGGATACTTAATTTGTGTAGTAATTGAACCATTAATCCAGAAAATCTTTTGAATGTTCTTGGAATTCTAACACTTGGATTCACTTCTATTAATACCCCTCTTGCGGTTTGGATATAGACTTGTAGTCTGCCAGCTTTATTAATTGGTGAATCCAATAACGTCAACAAACATTGATGGGTTATATCTGGTCTTGCCTCAGCTATATCTCTTCCCATTTTTCTTAATAATCCTTGGTGATCGTCACAATTCAACAAAGCAAATCTATCACCTCCTGGACCACCAGCGTTCATCTTGTATGTTTCCAAACATGCCTGGGATAAGACAACAATCAACCGTTGACTGGTTTTATCACGGGATGTAAGTGCTGTCGGTTGAACTGGTACAAAAGATGCAGGTGGAACTGATGAGGTCTTTACAGAACTGTCGGTTTTTTTATCTTCTTGGGTGTTACCATTTGTTTTTTTGGTTTCAACTTCTTTCTTAGATTCTGACATTATTTATTGTGTTCTTGAATATAGAAAATCTGTATGGAGTAAAGTAATAGATGGGATGATCTTATACAGTTGAATAAAGTTTGATGCCTTCAAATTTTTTTTTTTTTGATTTTTTTTTTTTTTTTTTTTCGTTCTCTCCTTAATTAATTTTTCAATGGGATTTTTGTTAAGCAAAAAACCTTAATTTTCTAGAACTGATGAAGAATAATTTATATATGACTTAATAGATTTGTTTGTAATATTTGAAGATTAAAATCTGAATATTACTTTAGCCACCTAACGTATAACGCCTACTTGTTGCATAAATTGTATAGTTAAGTAAAAAGGCACGAAGGTTAAAAATATTTGTCGCGCGAAATCAACACGCATAGAATTCAATAACATGCCAATAGTATAGTATGCCTCATTCAGATGACAGTTTTGGTGACTCTGACGAAGATGATCTTGAATTACAGCAGATTTTATACGGGAAAACGCCAATATTACAAAAATCCAATGGATTAGCAACACAATCAAATAACACACCTTCAACTCCTCTGGCCACGCATGTAAATAAACCTTTCCTAAATAATGAGACTCAAGCAAAGTTGTTCCAAGCAGATGGTGAAATAGCAACATTACGTGCACAGTTAAATCAATTAAGAAATCAAAAACAACTCGAGCTCTCTGAGTTGAAAGAATCATACACCGCGTTGAAACAGTCAAGTGACGACCGATTATCAAAATTGCAAACTGTTGTACTGAGACTTGAAGATGAAAAGAAATTTTTGAACAATGAATTAATTGCTACTACTGCTACCAAGAGAAGGAAAGTTGCAACTTCAAATGAGACGGAACCATCAACTACACCCGCATTTAATCAAACTAGTATGCCAATAGAGAACAAATTAACAGCCCAACCACAAAAATTAGCATGTTTACCAATTGAAGTTAAACCAATACAGAAAATTATTAAACTTCATAATGATTCTTCATTGTTAATTGATCAATTATGGAACCATTCGATAACAGGAAGCAAACGTACGTGTTTTGAATTCTTAAACAAAATTTGTATTAATTCGGATCTAGAACTAGAATCTGGGTTAAAAATTTTTAAAAAAACATCCATGTCTTCTGCAATTGTTGGATTTTTAATGATTCATAAAAATAGCCGAGTTGATAAGCTAATTGAGACCTTTTCAACGTCATTAACAGAAGTGGTTATGAAATTATCAAAAACAGGGTCAAAATTACCCATACCATTTTTACTCTCATTGATTTATTGTGCTATATCATTCAGACCGGCTGCTCTTACAAAATCGCTAATCACAAAAATGTTGGAACAAATATCCCGATTGACTGTTGATTTATTGTATTTATTGGATTCAAATCTAGATGAAGATGATTTGGTCAACTATCATGATGTTCTCTACCAAACTATGGTGTTGGATAAATTTGTGTTTCTTAGTTGTTTGGATTTACTTGAAAGGTTGGTTACACTATCAACGATTTTTGGTCCCACTTTTATTAGCGAAATTTGGCAAGATAGTAGGCTATCGAAATTGATTGTTGCTTCATGTCTTTCAGAAAATACAGAAAGGTTTAGAAACACGGCACAGATCAATGCTATTTTTAGTGTTGTTGAAATGTTGAATGCTTCTGTCACTGAAGAAACTTTCGGATATAATGATTCAATATTGAATGCGAGAATTGTAACTTCTCTACTTAAAGTGTTCTTAATTGACATACCAGTGAGAGAAGATATGATGTTTTATGGATTGAATAGAATTTTAGGGAACAATTGTGATTTTTTAAAAATCGATAAAGTTATACCGCTAGATCATGATTATTTGAACAATTATTTAATCGCTATACCTCAACCAATACCACATGATATTAATTACCCGTCACAATATGAGATTAACTTGAATCATGAATACCATTTGCTTGCTTTACGAATCAGAGTAGCTGAATTGTTCTTATCGTTGATAATAACTAAAGAGAATTTTGATTTCTTGTGCAACAAGGAGCATTTCAAATCTTTAGTCCGTGTTATTGGATTTGAGCAAGTTACTATAGCGAGATCACCACGTTCCAGACATGTTCATTTAAGAGTACAATTAATATCTATGTTGGTGAAAATTATAGATTACTTAACACAAGATGTCCGTGAGGGCATTGAATTAATTTACAGCGAGTTAATGTATGAAATATTTGTTGTATTTCTGAGAATTGCATTTGGAGCGGATTCATTGTCTATAGATGCTCATAAATTATTATCACAGATACGAAGTCAACCGGATGGTAAAAATTTGGCAGTTTTTAATAAATGGTGTGAAATGAGATCAAGAGAATTGAATCATTTATCTCCACTGAATTATAATGCTCAAACTTTTGCAGATATAGAAAGCCTGTTTGCTAATGGATTGGAGTTTCCTTATGAATCGGAAACTGTTGAACTGGCTAGAGATGTATTAAATCGATTTGTGGATCGTGACGAAGCTGAGAATTTATACGTCAACATGAACCCAGATGATCAAAATGATATAGAAATGGTAACATAGAGAATAAAAGAAGTTTACAGTATAGTTTCCGACATTATGATACAGATTTTATTTTGATGTATACGTAAATTTAAACCTCTTTCTGAAAAATTATCATAACTTCAACAAGTATATTAAAACATGACCTTTAATGAATGCAACCAAAATTAAATTGGCACTATTTATGTTGTTGTTTTTTTAAAATTAATTTAAGCAGAAGCTTCGGTTTGAGATTTAGCAACACCAGTTTGGAAATTGTTCTTAAATCTTCTGGTAACATGTTTCAAATAAGCCATTCTACCGGTACCAGTGGTTCTTCTTCTTTTAGCTTTCAAAGCCCAGTTGTGAGATCTCATTTTAGCAGCTGGGTAACCACAAGAAGAACAAGTCTTCTTTTGGACGTGGAATGAACGACGGCCACATCTGTTACATAAAGTGTGAGATTTGTTGTGACGTTTACCTAATGATGGAGTACCCTCTATAAAACGATGTTAGTATTACTATTCCAGATTGTATATCTACAAGTGCTTTCGTATAAGTTTATCAATTATGGTTTGGTTTAATGATGATGATTTTAGATTGAAATATACTCTTGGTCCAGATTCCATAACGATGTTCTTGCTTCTTTTGAATGCTTTTGTAGATATCCTATTCTTATAATATATCCTCACATACTACCCATTGTTGATTATCTATTATTTGGTATTATCAAGAAAGAAAGACTTCAAAGTTGAAATTTTTTTTTTTTCTCTTTTCCTTCTAACTGAAAATTTGCAGTTGTGTGTATAAGACACTAATGCGCATTAAACAAAAATTAAACTATGTACAATATAAAATTGTTAGTACTCACTCTTAAGAGTGCGTAACATGTAAAATAAAAAAGAAAAAAATTGTAAAACTAAATGGTAGTGGCAAAGTGCTAGAAGTGTAACACACGTGCACAATAACAAAAAATAGGTCTATAGCCCTAAAGAAAATTGGCACAAAAATAAATAATAACCAAATCCTTTATGAATGTGGATACCATGAAAGTTGTTATTGTTTTTTTTTTTTTTTTTTATGTCTATACCCTTCTACCGATAATTGTTTTCTAACCATGGGTGATTTATTTACAGCTCATACTACGTATAGATACTATTAACTACTTCTTTCCTTTTTAAAAACAGGTGGTGGACTATTCAACGCAGTTGGGAATGGCACTCCGAATTATTCTAAAACGGCGACGCGACTGCAAAAAGAAAAGAAAAAAGATAATAATAAATATAAACAACACGAAAATTATTTGATGACACAGAACACGATAAACTATTAATTTCTAAAGCATAAACAACATTATCTAAAAGGCAAACAAAACAAATAAAAAATAAATAGAAAAATAACTGGAAAAAAAATTAAATAAATTAGTATTACTTTACTCTTTTTCTATCATAGCTACCAAACTCCATGCCACTCCATTTTCAATTTCCTCCATCCTCGCCATTACACGAGGAATATCAAGGAAAGCCATCTCAATATCCTTTCGGTTCTATATCTGCTGTTAAATCAAAGGCAATTGAAGAAGCTACCGAAACAAGATTGGCTCGTAAAGAATATCCTACTCCAAACCCGTCATCTTCTTTATTCCGTTCATCTTCGCCGGTAAGAGAAGAAACTACTAG
>JAKTXM010000376.1:14205-27046 GCA_030582575.1 Candida buenavistaensis | reverse complement strand
TCATTTAGATATGCAAAATCAAATAATTTATCAGAAGTATCCTTAATTGATATAGATGACGGTTTAAAAAGAACTGAAAGTAGATCTGAAAAGCCAGCGTTCAGAAAGAGAATATCTTCAGGTTCTCATAATCCATCGCAAATTAGTTTACAAGAAGAGGTCATCGATTTTGCCTCAGATGATGAGAATCCAGCAAATGGGTCTCATATGAATAGACTCAAGATTAGAAGTTCATTAAAGAAACCTAATAAAAGGAGATCCGGAGAACATAAGAGAACTGATAGTAATACCAGCGAATCTAAGAAAAGGCTTTCATTCTTTGGTGGTGTATAATTGTATTGCATTAAATATAGAGTATTTTTATTAGTAATGTTCGCCAAATATTTTTTTTTTTTTATTTTTTTTTTTATTTTTTTATTTTATTTTTTTCTATATATATATATACATATTTTTGGTCATCACCTTTTATATTTAAGCATGGAAGTATTGAAGAAACAATTATCACAATTATTATTATTGGTCCCTCCAGAGACATTTAGAAATGGCTCCAATGATCGAATTGAGGCATCTATTTCAAGGATTTTAGAAGGAAAACTAGAATTTCTTTTAGAAGTGAGTGATTTTAAAGAAATTTCTCAATTGCCAGAATTGCAAAAAATTTTACAAACTTATCCATCTTCAAGCTTAATTGAAGTATTGACGGAATATGTTGATAAACTTGTAGTTTTGCAAGATAGATTTTTTGGAGAAAATGGTCCTGTATGTACACAATTGTTGGCCATTACTTGCTTGCAACTATTCGTCCAAGCAAATTTTACTGGTCCACAACTTTCCTCCACAGCACAATCTTTATGGTTTCGTGATGCAGATCCAGTTAAATTGCATTTAGAGGCGGTGAATTTATTAAATATTGAAGGTCAACAAGCTTACGATTTAATGCAAGAGCCAATTTTTTTGATAATGTCAGAATTGATTTTTGAGAGATTGTTAGGAACTCCTACTCATTTTTCATTATTCAAAGAAGATATCTCATTGCATACAACTCAAGTACTTGATTTTATAACTCAACTTGGTAATCCACAAGATTCTATTCAAGCTTCTCTTTATTGGTGGAAAGTTAGAGCGTTACAAGTTCACTCATCGATCTTATCAGAACCTGCAAACATTTTACTGTCGATATGTGGTATTTTGTTTAGCAACTCATTGGTTAATTCATTGACACCTACAAACTCCCCTGAATTGGAAAGGTTAGTTCTTACACAATTTTTATTGGAACTTGCAAGATTACATGTACACTCATTCACGGAACACGCGGCTATTACTCCTTTAGTCAAAGCAAGAAAAATTTCTGAACTACAATTATTATTATCAGGAGCAAAAGCTAAAAGAACAAAGTTTCAAAAGTTTTTTACTTCAAACTTGATTGTTCTTGCAAAGAGTAATATTGCAACTCTTTATGACGTCGACACCAATGCTCCAGAAAGTTTTAAATTGGATTCCGATTTGTTGTTAGAAAAACCAGAATATGAATCCTTACAAGATCTTGATATTGAAATTGAACAAGATCACAAGAGGATACGATTCGATTCATTTGAACAAGAACCACAAGATGAAAAATTATTACCCTTGGCAATGAAACAAGATGATATTCCTACGGATTTAAGAGATCTTGATCCAAATAACCAACCTCCTTTAAACAATCTTGATAACTTACAGTTACTATTGAGATTAACAGTTTTGAAACAAACATCACCTGCAAGTGATCCATTGGTTGAAGAAGAATTGTTGGCTTTAGTGGGTAGAGTTTTATATGCCACTGCAGGAAAAGCAAACTGGACGATTTTTTCTCGTGCTCTTTGGGAAAGATCTTTGCTTGAAACCGGGAAATCTAGAACTATTGAAAGAGGAATACTTCAAATGACTTCTTTAGTTGAAGAAATGGGAATCAAAATTAAAACAAGGCTTATTCCAGAAGCTGCAACAGAGGTTCCGGCAGCACTGAGATTAAGATTTATTCATCAATTACCTTTATTACCTCAATGGTCAATGGATGCTAAATTAGCAGAAAAGTATATGTCCTTGGGTGTTTTAAAGTCTGCTATAGAAATTTACGAAAGATTACAGATGCATAGTGAAGCAGCATTGTGTTATGCTGCAGTTGGAAACGAAATGGAAGCAGAAGAAATTATACGTCAACGTTTAGCAACACATCCAAACGATGCTAGAGCGATTTCAATTTTAGGAGATATCAAACAAGATCCATCATTATGGGAAAAAGCATGGGAAGTTGGACGTTATGCTAAAGCCAAAGCAGCATTGTCTCATTATTACTATGCACCACCTGCAGGACAAACAAAAAACATTGATTTGGCTATTAAAAATATGTTTGATTGCCTTAGTGTTAATCCTTTGAGTTATGAAAATTGGTATTTCTATGGTTGCTGTGGACTTGAATCTGGTCAATTTGAATTGGCATCTGAAGCATTTACTAGATGTGTTTCTCTTGATGACACTAACTCGTATGCATGGTCAAATCTTGCAAGTGCACTTTTAAAATTAGATAAAAATAAACCTGCATTAAATGCATTAAGAAAAGCCATTAGATCAGGTGGTGATAACAAAAAATCATGGAGAATTTATGAAAATTATATGAATGTTGCAGCTAAACTTGGAGAATGGAATGATGTGTTGAATGGCTGTCGTGAATTGATTGAAATTAGAAAGAATGAAGGTGATTCAGCTATTGATATTCCTGTTGTGGAAAAATTAGTAGAAATATTATTATCCGAAGAATTCCCAGGAGATGATGGAAGATTATCACATTATCAGATGTCATGCATTGATTTGGTTTGTAATGTTTTACCAAGAGTAATTACAACATCATCCCGTTGTTGGAGAATAGTAGCTAGAGTTGAATTATGGAGAAAGAAACCATGGGCTGCATTAGACTGCCATGAAAAAGCTTACAGAGTCATGGTTCATAACCCTGAGTTAGAATCAAATGAGGCAGTGTGGAATGAAGTTGTAGCAGCTTGTGAAGATCTTGTAAGTGCTTTCGAATCACTTGGGGAGTTACCTGGGAAACATGGTGCTGGAGATTTGGTATGTAAAGATTGGAAATACAAAGCAAGAACAACTGTAAGGTCATTAATGTCTAAAGGTAGAGAGATGTGGGAAGATTCTACTGGTTGGGAAACGTTGCAAAATATGAAAAGAGATTTATCTAATTAACATCACTAATAATACTAAAGCACTCAAACCCAAATGATGCTATACGATCTTTTGGTGTTTCATCAACAATTGCAAACTTTAAAATTAGCGATAATACCATTACGATAGATTGACTTGCAGTATTTCCATTCCATCTTAATAAATAACATAATGAATACAAAATAGCTTGGCTATTCCTGCATTCAATCCAAAAAGTAAACAAGAGCCAATTCTCTAGTAAACCAAAAATGAACAAATAAACATTTCTATATGCGATTGATCGTTTGGTAATATCGAAATCAAAAACCCCTAATAGACTAAATATCGAATGAAGAATTAATAAACCAAGTTTGTATTCACTCTCTTTTGTTTCTAAGATCAACTCAGTAATTATCAACATGGTTACACTATCCAGTTCAAGGAGTGGGAAATTAAATCTATATCTTGAGTTCAAAAATTTTCTATGGTAAATTGTGACCTGAGATCCAATTTGATTTATTGTCACAAACAGAAAGCGGCAAACTGAACTGAAGGTGATAATCATTAAAGCATCCTTTGACTTGTTGTCAGATTGATATTTTAAATAGAACCATATAATCCCCGTAGTTATTGTTACAACATTGCAGGCAAACCAGACATTGTAGAAAGTTCCTTCATTTTTATATAAACCAAACAAGATTTTCTTTGTCTCTTTTTGAAACTTTTTATAATCAAATTTCCATACCAAGTATACTAAACTTACAAAGCAATTATAATAAAATCGAATCATTGAAATCAAAATAGATAGTTCTGGGACAACTTTTAAAACATTGTGGGCAATTGTTTGGAATGTAATCATTGTTGCAAAAAGAATTTGCAAAAACGTTTTGACCAAAAAAAAAAAAAAAAAAAAAAAAAAAAATAAAAATAAAAATAAAAGAACATAAATCAACCCACCAATTAACAACACAATAACATCAAACTAAACCATCATCATTAAATAATCAACTTTACAATCATCGTGAAACACAGCCTTTCTTAGCTAATGCATTAAACACTTATCAAAAGTCGTGTGCTACTCGTTTTATTGTTATACTGCATATAACTTTATTTTTATTTTGTTTCTTTTTTTTTTTGTCTCTCTCTTTTCTCGTACAGAAAACATTGTGTTGTTATTTTCAAAAAGTTTTAACCCTTTGTCTTTTCAACTTATCCACAACAATCTTTTTGCTAAAAAACGTTGTAACTTCATTTATTTGCGATAAAAACATGGAAGATAAATACATTGGTCTTGCCTTGGCCATGTCATCATCATTGGCGATTGGGACTTCATTTATTATTACCAAAAAAGGTTTAATGGACGCATCTGCACGTAATGGTGGGTCAAATGGGGCACAGGCTCTGGCTTATCTACAAAACCCAATATGGTGGGGAGGTATGATTACCATGGCAATAGGAGAGATTGCAAATTTTGCTGCATATACATTTGCTCCAGCAATATTGGTAACACCGTTAGGAGCCTTATCTGTCATTATAGGTGCTGTTTTGGCTGCTATATTTTTAAAAGAAGAATTGGGAACTTTAGGTAAAATGGGATGTGCTATTTGTCTTATGGGATCGGTCATAATAATTTTACATGCCCCTCCAGATAAAGAAGTACAAACCGTGGATGAAATTTTAGGGTACGCTACACAACCTGGGTTCTTATTTTATTGTACTGCAATCACACTTTATTCTTTGTTCATGATTTACAAAATAGTTCCTAAATATGGTAAGACCAACCCAATGATCTATTTGTCCATTTGTTCATCCGTTGGATCAATTTCAGTTATGTCTATCAAAGCTTTCGGAATTGCTCTTAAATTAACATTAGGTGGAAACAATCAATTTACACACGTTTCTACTTATTTATTTATAATTGTGGTTGCATTGTGTATTGTTACTCAAATGAACTATTTTAACAAAGCGTTAGACCAATTTGACACATCAATTGTCAACCCATTATACTATGTGACTTTTACCACATTCACACTAGCTGCTTCATTTATATTATTTAAAGGTTTCAATACATCGTCAGCTGTTGATATTATCTCATTATTGATTGGGTTCTTGATTATCTTTAGTGGGGTTTATTTATTGAACATTTCAAGAACTGAAGATAGTGGCCAAGACAGGGAAATTTTTGGAATACACACTTCAAAGGACATGGCTCCTCTTGATAACGGTGTTGGAGGATTCTCAACTGTAAGGAGATCTATGCAAATCAATAGAAATTCAGAGTATGATAACGAAGAAAGTGTTGGGTTAAGAAGATTCGACAGTTTTGAAATAGATAGTGACAACGAAGATACAAGAAATTATAGACATTGAATATAGAAGAAGATGTATATAGTTTGTTTATTCCTATCTATATATATATAAACTCCGTGTAAAAGTAATGTACAATACCCTTTTAAATATCATCGATATCCAATTCTTCATCCTCTTCTGATTCATCTTCATCAGCTCCGCCGAATTCGAAATTAACATCTTCATCTTCGTCAGCACCAAATGTATCGGTTTCGTTAATTTTGGCGTTTTCTGGTAATTCACCAACATTCTTTAACGTTCTAGCTTCATCAGAATTGTATTTATGTACTACGTCACATTTATCATCTTCAAAATCTCTTAATGAGACCAAAATAATATCACCTTGTCCCATCCATACTTTTTTTCTCATTTTACCTCTAATGTGACCCATTCTTTTGATACCATCGAAACAACTTACTTCGATTCTACCATTACCTAACATTTTTGTTATTTGAGCATATTCTTGACCTTCCTCTTTATAGATCAATTCTCTCTTTTGCCCACTGTTATCATTCTTTCCTCTTCTTCTATTCTTTCCTCCTTTTCCTTTACCTGATGATTTACCCATGATTAAGTCAATAAAAATTGTGAGATGAAAAAATTTTTTAATTTTTTTTTTTTTTATATTTTTTTCTTTGTTGTATTGCTATTTCATATTCACGTGACGAATTGAGTATTTTGTAACGGAAGTCTTTTTTTTTTTTTTTTTTTTTTATTTTTCCCAGTTCTTATTCATACCTACCAACCATGGATTCTTTTGATGCTGCTAACCAATTACTACAAATCCTTCGTAGCTTACCACCACAGCTTCAACAGGTAAACAAAGCAGTATATTTTGCATTGAAAAATGCAGATAAAGAAGATTATTTATTGCCAACAATTTTGGACGTGATAAATGACAAACAATTGGATACTGGTATTAAATCAAATATATTTCAGTTTATTGATTTATTAATTAACGAGTCAACCAATCAAATTAAATATAATTCTGCATATGTACAAGGATTGAAGAATAACTTACCAACTATTGTGACTGAAGTCACAGCAAGTAAATCCAATTTATACAGCACTTACTTGAGCTTATGCAATATATCGCAAAATTTTAAAACTGATTGTAATGAATATATTTCAAAGTTTGATTCAAATTTATTGACAAAGAGCGACCTTGAATTGATAGATAAAAATGATAAATTTGCAAAAACGGAACTTACAGGCGACGACCCGTTAATATCAGCATGGAAAATACTATTGGAGATGAAGCGGGAAAGTCAATTTGAAAGAGCAAAATTATTAAAACACGTGGAGTCTACAGACGATGTTATTGATGAAGATCAGCTATTTAGCATAAGAGAAAAATCAAACCCATCAACCTCTCTATTGTCAAAGAGACAAATACTTGCACGAATGGAAGATGATAGAGAAGTACACAAACGATCAAAGGAAAACTTATGGGTTGTGAACCGAGATAAAGGAAACTATGTTACCGAAGATGAATTTATTGAACATTATTGGAACAAAATCCAACCTTTAGACAAACAGGAGAAAATAGAATTCTTGAATGCATTACAAGATTTGAATGAAATAGTGAGGGATAGCTATAAAGATAAGTACTAACTGTTTAATATACGAAGCAACTCATTAATACCACTGACACCATATGTTGCTGCTGTCTTTGTTTCTTCGTTTGAAGCAATTAATGTCACTGTAAGTGAATTACCGACATCTCGTTTTAAACTGTTGACATACTCGTAATTAACCTCGTCAATAGATGTAAGACCGCCACTATAAAGCACAGCGCCAACTTCGTGTTCTCTTTGCAAAATTTCCCCCTTCATTGATTGTTGGAATTCACCAATATGTGATACAACATACTGACCATCAAGGGCGGAATTATAACATGAAAGAATAAGACGAATGGCTTTTAAGCTGATTTGATCTTTTTGAACAATAACCAGGTTTCTTACCAAAGTTGCATGGACACCTTCATGATCAAATAAAGTGTTGATATGTTGAATTGTTTCACCCATAGCATCCATAGATCTTTCACGGTCTTCAACAAACGATTTTCCAGCATGGAAACGGATAGTAGCATCCAAAACTTCACAAAATGATCCAGGCAATCTTTCAACTTTGGAATCAATAAGCTTTTTGAGCACTGGCATCCAACAATTTAATGATTCATCTTCTATTAATGATATCCAATCTTTTGCACCAATGAGCTTGACAAAACTACCATTCTCGGCAAGAAGACCTATCTGAGGGTATCTCTTGAACATAATATCCAAATCTGATTTTTGTAAATAAGACAACACATAAATATAAATGTCTGGAGTATCCACTAAATCAGCTAACATTTTCACCAACCTTGATGGTTCAACGACATTGACTTTACCAGAAGTAGACCCAGCAGCGTTTCCTCTTGTACTCAAACTTGCTGAAGAAATCTCCAAAGCAAGAATTATTATCTTCTTACCATTAGCACCTGAAAATGTTTTTAATACATTCTTGGTAAAAGGAATTAAATTACAACTTTTCTTATAATCAAGATTCCATGCATTATCAATAGCTTTTAAGCAACTTGCAACCCAATGTTTAGAATCACACGTAAGAACAATATCATAGCACTTGTGCCAGCGCAATTCCTTTTCTTTACCAGACATTGTTAACAGTTCTTTGAATGTTTCAGAAAATTTTTTAATATCCCATGTATTGATTAACAAAGCGCCTTCGCCTTTACACAGTAGCAAATTTGAAGACCCAGTAAACTCCGAAATTATCAATGGAGATTTCTTTTCATCTGAGGCAACAATGAATTCGTGACAAGTTAAATTTAAACCTTCTCTCATTGAACTAACCACAAACACATCAGCTTCACATTGCAATGCCAAGTATTGATCAAAATCAATATCTCGTTGCAACAACACAACTGGTTGTGTAACAGAAATATTTTCAGGTAATGAATTAATTCTTGAAACAATTTTCATGATTTCCAGTTCATAGTCTTGATCTTGTGCTGATCCAATACAAATTTGAATGAGAACGGTATTTTCAATATACTCAGGATTATTTGTTAAAAACATTTCATATGCTAATAATTTTTGCTTGATACCTCTTAATTTATCCAATTTATCTCTACTGAGAATCAATGCTTGGTCTTTCCATCTTTCTTTTATCAAGTGTCGCCACTCTTTAACCGAATCGCTATGTACAGTTTCCTTCACTGAAGGAGCATCAATACCAACAGGAATAGTATTAGTAACTGTAAAATTACCATCATAATTCACACCTAATTCACTAGTATCAGCTAATAACAAACGATTACATGTTTGTAAAAAATGACGGACATATTCGTTTGTTTGGAAACCAATACAATTAGCTCCTAACATACCTTCTAATAATTGATTTCTTTGTGCAAAACAACGAAAAACTTCAGATGATGGAAATGACACATGTAAAAAAAACCCAATTTTAGCATTTGGTAACTTTTCACGAACCATTTGAGGTACAAGCAATAAATGATAGTCGTGAATCCAAACTTTTGTTTCTTCTTCATCTAAACTATTATATGTTTGTATTATTTTATCAGCAATCAATTGATTCATTAATACATAATGACCCCAAGAATGATCCTCAAAGGCTTTCGATTTAGGATCATCTGGTATTTGATAATGCAAAGTTGGCCATAAAATTTGTTTACAAAATGATTTATAATGACCCTCAAAAGTAATATCATTTGGGAAAACTGCCTCGCAATCGTAATCTTTTGATAATTTCTCAGATATATCATCTTTAACTCGTAGAGGAACATCATCACTTGGCATGGCAACAATACCAACCCATTTCGCATCTTCCATAATTCCATTTTCAATTGATATGTTTACTGCTTTAGTCAATGAACCATTTCCATTTTCTGTGTGAGTAATTGTCCATGGGGCAGTGTCAAATATGTTCTTGTCTGATAAAAACTGTGATTCAACACCAGGTTTAGAAAACCCACCAAATGGTGCCATTTTTGATCTTCCGTGGACCATATCATTAAAGTTATTATCGAAATCATCATCCAAACTTGAAGGTACAACCACTGTGCTATCAACAGTTCCATCTTCTGATAATAATGAGGTTGCACTTGTATTTCCATGTAAAGTAAACAATGCTTTGCTGAATGAATTACGGGAACGATTAAGTGGCGGAGGTGCTAATGATGATGAACTATGCGAGGTCATTGATTCTAGGTTAACTTGTGACCTGCTAAATCCAGGAAGTCCCATATCATCTGATGGCTTTTTGGAATCAACAATAGAACTATCCATCTTTGTAATTCTTGATTTAGGTTGAATGAATTGATGATCTGATCTTGCTACGCTCCGTCTATTGTAAAAGAACCCTTCAGGTGTATCTGCTCTTTCAAATGTTCTATTATCCGGTACTGGTACCCCTACTCTTGATTGAGGCATTGGTTGTTTTGATAAAGTAGGAAGAAGGGACAATTGTGTTGATGAAGCATTTTTGCTTTGAGCCGAAATTGATTGCGGTGATTCAAAACTTGCAGCATTTTGGGGTTTGTTTCCATCGATTTCAAATTGAACAGTATACGGAAGAAATCTAGAACTGTTAGTATATTTGCTAATTAATAGGATAAGTTTTAACATACAATGACGCAATGATTACTGTCATCTTAGTTGAACATCAAAAGGAGGGTTGGCTTTTTTTTTTTATTTTTTTATTTTTTTCTAACTAGAATTCCCTCTCCCTTCAAATTTTAGCAAAAAATAAGAAAAAGTAAAAAGATTGCTTTTACATACATATACACACGTGACTACTTAGTCAACAATTTCCATATCATCTGAAGAAATATCTTCATCAATTCTTGCAAGCTGTGCATTCAATTCATCATCCTCTGGAACAGCCTCATTTTCAACAACAATGAAGTTCTTTGTATCTTCTTGTACGTCAAAATTTAATTCCTGTGAATGTTTCTCATATTCATCTTCATCCTCACTATCGCTGTGTAATTGATTCAATGAAGGGAATTTTAAAGCAGATTCACGTTGTTTTTGTAATTCTTGTTCACGACGAGCTTCTTCTTCTTCTTTGAATTGATTTATTTTGTCTTCTTTGATCTTTTCAGCTCTTCTCACTGAAGCAATCACATTTTTGAACCCGTCTGATATTATCTCATCAAAATACTTTTTCACTTCTGCATTTGGCTGTTTAGTTGCGTAAGGCGAGTAGTAAACTTCTGCTTGCATAAATATGTTTTCTTCTCTCGCTTTGTACTTTTTTTCTATATATTTCTCTTTTTTAAGTGCTAATTGTTTTCTTTTGTCAGCATACTTAATAATATCAAACTTGAATTCTTCTTCTACTCCTTCTATTTCTTCAGATTTCTTTGGAGGGGTTACTTCTACCGGTTCTGGAAGCTCTAGTAATCGATTTTCAAATTTCTGTTTCCATTCAATTTCATCATTTTCAATTAGCTTGTACAATGACTCTTCCGTCATCCTCGATTCTTCTACCAATTTTAGTCGTAGTTTTTTCAAATCAGACAATGTTTCCTTATATTCTGCGGTCGATTGATAAGTATAGTCAGGTGGTAAATCAGGCAAATAGGAAGGGACATAGCTTGGCTTTTGATTTATTCTGGGGACAAGTTCGGTAATTGATGATTGTTCAAAAAATGGTCTTGAGTCTTCATTTAAAGGTTCTTCAACTGTGGTTTTCAAAAGGGTAGTTATCTCTTTCCTTCGAGAAAATCCTTTCGTTAGTTCCACTTCATTTATAAGATCTCCTGGTATTATCTTTTTTAACTTTAACAACAACTTGACATCGGATAATGATGGTTGTTGTCTTCTTTGAATGCAAGTATAACTTGAAAGATCTTTAGATAAATCATTCACGAATTGCAAAGTCAACTCAGTTAATTGATCAAGAAACTCTTTAGAGAAAGAATAGTTTCTTGATTCAAGTAGTGTGCCTATTGTTGTTTCAAGTATAACGTCCATTACTTGAAAGTGATTACATTATTATTACTATTTTTTTTTTTTTTATTTTTTTTTTTACACACACACTCTCTCTCTTTCTCTTTTCTCTCTTTAATAATGTCTCATTTATTTTATTTTCGTACGTGTGTCAGTTCGGCTGCGGTAGCAGTACTTTGGTAGGAATTGATAAGTACATTTTACTTAACAGTTTAACATTTTAATAATCTACCAATACTACTTAATTATTTAAAAGAAATTCAATTGCGCCTTGAACCGAACCTCCAGATCTTCTTAGAGCAGCCACATTTATATCAAAATCATAGAAACCCATATCATTTAATTGCCTTAATTGTTCTTCAAATCTTTCTTCTGGAGGTCTGTTGTCAGCAGGAGCAGCTCCTGTAGTACCACCAGTACCGGTGCCACCAAAAAGTGCCATTGGATCGACGGGAGGCACTCCATTAGGAAACAAGCCAGCAAATGGATTAGCTGCAGCATTACCCTGTTCAGTAGAAGCTTCACCAGTTGTAGGATTGGCACCAGGGGCTGGAAAGTCGCCTGAAGCGGTACCTCCAGGGCTAGGAAACCCACCATTACCTCTTCCCATTTCCATCATACTTCTCATCATTTGTGGATTTGAAATCATTTGTCTGAAAAAGGGACTCTGTAACATTTCTCTCACATTTGGACCCATTGCTCTTAATTGTGGGTTTTGTTGAATCATAAAATCCAACATTTGCGGATCAGACAACATTGCTTGCATTTGTTGTTGGAACATAGGGTTTGACATCATACTGTTCAATTGATCAGGATCTGGCAAGTTGCTGTTCATACCTCCATCTGGGCCAAACATGGAGGCAGAAGGTAACTGAGAGTATCCAGCATAACGAGCTCCAGTTAAATCGGCTAATGGATTAAAGGATCCTTGACCAGCGGCTATATTTGATGGAACAGGTGCCTGACGATCAGTAGAAGGTGTAGCAGCTGATGCGTTAGTGGAGGATGGAGTTGCTGCTGCTGCTGGTGTACCTGCACTTTTAACTAAATGTATAGTGTGCCCATTTTGTACTTTATAAGAAGATACGGTTTCCGAATCTTTTAATACTTTCCCTGAATAAATCAATCGTTGACTTCCAGCTGGTATACTGGACTTTTCTGCAACCAATTCTTTTAATTCTAATACAGTGATCGAAGGATCAAATGCGACTTCATGTTTTTTATCACCTGATAATTTAATAGTGATGGTAATTGATTCGGACATAGTAGTAGTGGGGAGTAATTCAACAACGTGAGAGAACAAGAATCTTTTTTTTTTTTTTTTT
>JAKTXM010000375.1:0-28624 GCA_030582575.1 Candida buenavistaensis | reverse complement strand
AAAAAAAAAAAAAAAAAAAAAAAAAAAAAAAAAAAAAAATATCAATGCTGAAATCTTCTTCTGTGATATCAAAGTGAAAAACTTTTCTTTTTTTTCTTGAGTAATATTACACGACAATACTTAAGAACACACACGTGAAAGTCACTTGTCTATTATAGAAACTTCTAGAAGATTGTATGCAGTGCATATACACATATATATATATATATATTACCTTTTATCCAGCATGTTCTACAATTTCACTAACTAATTTACCATTAACAACTTTACTTACAAATTGTTCCGGAACAGCCAATTCTTCATAATCATTGTTTTCTTTTGGTGCATTAATATTTAATGCTGTAGTACTACTAGTAAAAATTTGACAATCATGATTAATACTCTCTTGTGATAAATATATAGTACCTTCATCAGATTTATCAATACTAAGCATTGGTACTAATCCAATCACTTGAATGCCAAACTTGAATGATTTAATAACATCAACACCCGAAATCAAAGAATCAACAACAAGTGCGACACTTTTGGTTTCGGAAATAGATACAGCATTAGCTTTACCTTTCAATTGAATAGTAATATCACTACAATTACCAATAAAAACAGATTGATGCATTTCAACTTCAATAACAATTGGAGATAAGTCTGGGATGTCAGTTTTGGTGTAGTTTTGTATAATCCATTTAGTTCCATCAACTAATTCCTTTTTGGCTGGTTTTTTGATTGTAGGACTTGCACTGGATAAACTACTTGGTTTTTTTGGAGGTGACGGCTTTTTAGGAGCAGTTGCTGGTTGTTTTCTTAATTCTGGGTTTTTGTGTGTCATTTCCGATTTGTCTACTTTTTTCAATCCAGAAGTGATATTTGAACCTTGATTTAATTCAGCAAATACAGCATTAATACCACCAGGAGAAGTCAGGTTAGATTCTTCATCAAAAAATGTTGCTGGAGGAGGGGGTGGTGGTGGCGGTGGTGGCGGCGGGGCACCAGAACTAGTTGGAGTAACGGTGACGTTGTTTGCTTTTTTTGCAACAACATGTTCCAATGGTTCTCCATCTGGATTCCATTGAGGACCAGTGGTTTGATACTCCTTCACATAACTTTTTAAATCGTCAAAAATTGTTGCAATCTGATTCACCCATTGAACATGACTGTTGTCCTTTTCTCTGTATTCTTTCAAAACCCTGTCTGACCAGAACTTGGCTGTATCTTTAGTATCTGAAATATATGAAACTGGAGTTGGAAATCCAATCCAATAAAAAACAGCAGTACTTTCACTCAAAGTATTTAAATGGTTGAAAAATGGGGATTTACGATTGGCATCCTTGAGTTCATTGATCTTGTTTAAATATCCATTCATAGGTTCCAATGTTTTTGCTAAAATTGGATCAGTCATATCGGGTTTCTGTGCCTGTAAAGCAAGTTCTAAGAATTTTCCTTGATCAAAAAACGCACCTTGTAAATACTGTGCAGCTTCTCCAACTAATGAGTCAATTTGTTTAGAAGTTTCAACAAATGGAGAAACACTCGTTTCAATAAACTTCTCAAATTCAACTATCGATTTTGGTTTTTCAATTGGTTCGTTTGCTGGAGGTGCAGCATCGATCGATTTTTTATCTACACCAGCTCCTTCAATTGATTTAGAAGGATCGGTTCCAAATTTTTTCTTATTTGCTTCTTCTTGAAAGATTGTAATATCTTCAAGACGGGAAGTAGCCGCTTCTAATCTTTTTAAGATAGTAACAATGTTATAACCTTGAACATTGAATTGACTTTCTTCTGTAGACATTGTTCTAATGGGAAATGAATAGAAATTAGCAATAAAAAAGGAGGCGCTCAAGAAATTTGTAGTTGTTCCAAACAAACAAATAATCAAAAAAAAAAAAAATAAAATAAAAAAAATCAATTCTACACGACTTTTGATTTTTCGAAGAATACAGTTTCCGAATTTTTTTCTCCCAGTAAATTCAAATCAACCAATTCAACTACATCAATTAATGGCACCTTCTAAAGTCAAAACAGAGGAAGAAGTATTTCCACCACAAGAGATACATTTACTTAAAGATGCTACGTTTGGAACGGCATTAGATTCAGAACCATTTTATAAAAATTACCAACGTGATGTCCCTATTGCCATAGATTTAGGAACATCTAATTTTAGAGTTGGATTAACAAACTCTCCGGAACCAAATAATGTATTCCCAGGGTTGATATCACGTTATAGGGATAGAAAAGTAATGAAAACTTTGACAATTATTGGTAATGATGTTTATGCAGATCCTGCATTACGATCAACTATCAAAACCCCCTTTGATGGACCGTTGATTACGAACTGGGATTATATTGAATATATGCTAGATTATTCTTTTGAACATCTTGGTGCAACAAGTGACAATGGGAAATTAAATAATCCTATAATTATGACAGAACCAATCACCTGTACCAATAATCAACGTAAATCAATGTATGAATTATTATTTGAAGCTTATCAAGTGCCGAAAGTGAGTTTCGGGATTGATTCGTTATTTTCATATTATGCAAATTCTTCTGGGAACTCAAGTGGGTTGGTGATTGGTACTGGAAATCAACTGACTAGTGTCATACCTGTAATTAACGGCAAGGGAATTTTGTCTCAATCTAAAAGAATTGACTGGGGTGGTGAACAACTGCAACAATATTTGTCCAAATTATTATCTTTAAAGTATCCTTACTTTCCAAGCAAATTAAACACCCATCACACTACAAATTTATTTAAAGATTATTGTTATATCCTGGATGATTATCAGAAAGAATTGCTGCATATTTTGGACATGGATGTATTGGAATCTAAGGATATTGTTGTACAAGCGCCAGTGGAAATAAGTGTATTAACTGAAAAAAAGAAAACAGAAGAAGAATTAGCAGAACAAGCTTCCAAGAGAAAAGAACAAGGTAAAAGGCTTCAGAAACAAGCCCAAGAAAAGAGACTAGAGAAAATAGCTCAAAAACAGGAAGAGTTTACTTATTATTCTAAATTTAGAGATGATAATGCTTCTTTACCAACTGCAGAATTTGAGGCTAAATTGATTGCAAGTGGTTTTGATGATTTAGAAGATTTTAAAAAGTACATGAATTCATTAGAAAGATCTGTAAAAAGGGCTGCCCAAGGAGGTGAAGATGAAAACGAAGAAGAAAATGTAGATCCTACAAGTGCATGGCCATTGGTTGATACACCTGATGATCAATTAAACGAAGATCAAATTAAGGAGAAAAGGAAACAAAAGCTTCTTAAAGCAAACTTTGAAGCTAGAGAACGTAATAAAGAAATTAAAAGGCAAGAAGAAAAAGCTAAATTGCAATTTGAAAAGGAGCAACAAGAATGGCGTGAACGTGATTTGGACGATTGGTGTACAACTAAAAGATTGAAATTAGCTGAGGCTATTAGCAGCTACAAGGAAAAGCAAAAATTATTGGAATCTTTTAAAGATAGAAAATCAGTCGCCGCTCAACAACGTATGAAGTATATTGCCGACTTAGCAAATGATGAAACTGGATCGACTTCGACACAATCAAGAAAAAGAAGACGTAATGCAAACGCCACAATAGATAATGATCCAAGCGATACTTTTGGTGCCAATGATGATGATTGGAATATGTATAGAGAAATTACCAACGCCAGCGTAGAAGAAGAAATGGAACAAACAAACGATGAAATTTTAAAACTAGAAGAGGAGCTTTTAAAGTATGATCCAAATTTCCACCGTGAAGATACATTTGCAGCTGCTTCTACTTTTGATTGGAAAAATCTGGTGCTTCATAAATTTATTCATGGTCCACGTCCAAACATCACTATTGAAATGCAAGCTGAGGGTTTACTGCCTGATGAAATTGCATCGCACCCTGAAATGATACGTAAGAACCACCAAATCCATTTGAATGTGGAAAGGGTTAGAGTTCCAGAAATAATATTCCAACCAAGCATTGGTGGACTAGATCAAGCCGGTATTACAGAGATTACTAATGATTTATTTAGGCTTGGTTTAGATCGTGATTTCTCCGCTGGTGGTCGAGCCTACCAAGTGTTACAGGATGTATTCATAACAGGTGGATTATCATATTTACCAGGATTTGAAAATAGAATATTAAAAGATTTTAAAAGTTTCCTTCCTATTGGAGCACCATTACATGTACGAACAGCAAAGGATCCGTTACTTGATCCATGGCATGGTATGTACAAATGGGCAAATAGTGCTGATAGTGCAAATGGTTATGTCACAAAAGAAGAATACGAAGAGTATGGTCCTGAATATATCAAAGAACACGGGCTTGGTAACGCATGCCTCAAATGAGTATTTATCTAATTAATATACAAATAAAAAAGAAAAAAGGGGGGGAAGGGAGGAAAAAAACAACATGTTTATTTCTTATTAGCATTTGGATTAATCCCTTTCTTTCTCAAACTATGTTTCTTGGATTTTTCCATAATAGTCTTATCCTCTTCATCTTCAAATTCTGCAAAATCGTCATGAATAATACCTTCTTCTTCAGCTTCTGCTCTAGCAGCATTTTCCTTTTCTTTGGCGCCTGCTTTAGATACATCGTGTGGAGAAGGTGCAATTTTCTTAAACTTAGCAACGTAAAACCCATCAACATTATAAGTATGTGGATAGTAACGTCTAGTTAAAGAAATTTTCGGATTAAAATGTTTTCCACGGTATGAAGTAAATCCTTCTTTACCAATTGTCAACCCAGTATCTACCAATTTCACATTAGGTCTTTTTCTAAGTGCGTAATCAACAACGGCTTCGTTTTCATCAACAGCAATAGAACATGTAGAATATACTATGACTCCGCCTGTGGAAGAATGAGCATCGACGGAATCTATGGCAGATAACAACAATTGTTTTTGTAAGTGTGGAATTTGCATAAAATCCTTTTCAGTACGACTCACTTTAACTGATTCATCCTTTGCGATAACACCAGTACCTGAACATGGAGCATCCAATAAAACTCTATCAAAACCACCAATCACTTTTGGAAATTCCCTGGCATCGTAATTACATACAATCGTATTCTTACAACCCAATCTGTGAATATTGGCAATCAAAGATTTAGTACGGGCTTTATTAGCATCATTGGCAAAGACACACCCAGTGTTTTTCATCATTGCAGAAATATAGGTTGTTTTACCACCTGGAGCAGCAGCCATATCCAAAATACGTTCATTTTCTTGTGGCTCCAAAGCCATAACTGGTAAGAAAGAAGAAGCAGCTTGTAAAATATATTGACCAGCTAAATATTCTGGTGTGGCACCGATTGGAACTTGAGAATCAAAAATCTGTAAACCTACTTTTGTCCATGATCCTATTGGTTGTAAGTTCACCCCTTTATTTACCAAAGCTTGAGCTAGGTCTCTTCTTCTTGTTTTCAATGTGTTTGTTCTTATTGTTACTGGTCTTGCAATTTCATTAGCTTCAAAAAATTCCATTGCTTCTGATGGAGAGAACAAGTTGAACAATTTGTCGGCTAAGAATTCTGAATAACCAAAATATTCACAAATATCCTTTAACAATCTGTTGGTATAATCTGTTCTTGATTTTCCTTCTTCGGCTAAATCTTTGAAATTTTCTAAAACTTTAACAACTTCAAGCATTCTGGTCCTAACCAGAGTCACATCTTGCGGGCCTTTAGCCATTTCGCTTTCTTCTTCTTCAGTAGGCAAAACTTTAGCTCTTGGCTGTTTGGTGTCACCTTCCAATAATTCCGCTTCAGCTTCTTCGGCTTCTAATTGTTCTTCTTCATCTAATCGTTTAGAATAAAGTTCCATATTCTCAGCATTCAAGTTCTCTAAATCCTCATCTTCATCGTCTGAAAACATAGGTCTAGCACGATCATCCTCATCGGAATCTGCATATTCTTCGCCTTCGACATCGAATTCATCATTAAGTTCTCCTTCTTCTTCTTCTTCTTCTTCCTCTTCTTCCTCTTCAGATTCATCAAAAAGAGATTTCTTTGCAGATGCTAACTCCTCAAGATCAACTTCAGGTAAAGTTTCTTCTATTTGTTCTTCTACTCTAACTTTTTTGGTTTTTTGTTTTTTGTTAGTCTTTGCATCAGTTGGCTTTACTTTCTTGGGTTGGACATCGTCACTAGTTCTTTTTCTTTTATTATCCTTCTTCAATTTCAGAGCTTGAAACTCGTCAAAAGTAGGTGGTACTCCTTGTTTATTCTTTGCTCTTCTACCCATTTAATGTACTTTGGATTAGTCTTGAAAAATGTCAACTAAATTAGAAAAAAAAAAAAAAAAATTGATGAGATGAGAAGAGAGACTGGAAAATTTACTTACAACAACAACAAATGTCAACTTCATTCAAAAAGAGCCATACAACTATTCAATCGGGCCAACATGTATTGATACGTTTGCCATCAGAGGGTTTAAAAATTGTCCATTTACAAGAATCAGGGGTAATCAGTTTAGGTAAATTTGGAACATTTGAAGTTTCACACATTTTAGGATACCCATTTGGTACATCATTTGAAATTCTTGACGATCAGAAAGTCAAGCCTATAAAAAGTATATCTACTTTGGATTTACAGAACTCCGATGAAACCACACAACGTCAAGAGTTGACTAAAATGTTTAGCAATAGTGCTGAAAATAATCAGAATATTATCAATATTGGAAGCAATATTCAAAAGTTATCGAAGGAAGATATTGATGAATTGAAAAAACTGGGTGCTAGTTCTGATGTTGGACAGAATATTATTGAAAAGATGATTGCAGGACATGAAGGTTTTGATAAAAAGACCATCTTCTCTCAACAAAAATACTTGAAAAGAAAACAACAGAAATTCTTGAGACGTTTCACAGTAGATTACCTTGGTGGTAGTGAGCTATTGGAGTATTATATTGAAAGAGATTTGAATAAAGTTTTGGATCTCAGTATTGAATCCTTAGGGTTGGTGTTGACATACGGTAATGTTCGTCCTGGTGGGAAATATCTCGTTATTGATGAAACAGGTGGGGTTTTGACATATGCAATGATGGAAAGAATGAATTGTCAAGGTACGATAGTTTCAATCCATGAAAATGAACATTCTAATTTAATTGCCTTGAGACATTCCGATTATGGAGACGAATTGGAAAGTGAAGTTGTTAAAAGTATAAATTGGCTACAGTTTGTTGATCCTTCAAATGAGAAGATTGAGTGGACCGACGCTCATGATGAAGAGCTTGCAAAAATGAAAAACAAAACTCAATACAAAAAACGTCGTGATCGTGCATTACAGATTAATGAAGTAATCGGAATGGTTGAAGATGGCAACTTTGATGCTTTCATTTCAGTATCAACTTTGTATATGCCTGAAGTACTTGACTATGTGCTCCCTGCTATTGGTGGATCTCGACCAATTGTGATATACAATCAATACAAAGAATCTTTATTGGAAGTTCTGCAATCTTTAGCTGGCGATAAAAGAGTTTTAGCTCCAGGTATTTTTGAAACAAGAGTTAGACCTTATCAAACTATTCCCGGTAGAATGCATCCTGTAATGACCAATAGAGGAGGTGGTGGGTACGTGTTATGGGGAACAAGAGTTATCCCTCATGATGCAATTACTGCCGTTGGTAAAGGATTTACTAAAAGAAAAAGAGCGGACTCACCTTCTCAAAATGAAGTGCAAGAGACTAAAGAGGAAACAGTGGAACCTAATCCTGAAGTGTAAAAATAATATTTTATATTAAGTATAGACATAATCGCATAATTCGTTAAAACTTTCAAACATACCTCCATTTTTCCAACCAATTACACATCGTACATGCATTGAAGTATCTCTCATAAACCCTACTGACCAATTTTCATTTTTTAAAAGAACATTGACATAATCTACTTGATCTTTATAGCCCACTTCAAATACAAAACCATCAGCTTGTGATTGTAACAATACATTCTTAATCAAAGCAAGATAGAACTCCCCGTTTCCTAGTAATGCCAAACTTGGTTCATACATTTTGACAGATTTTGCAACTCCATCTCTATCCACGGATTTCACATAATCCACATATGGAATATACGGTGGGTTGGATGTAAGTAAATTTATTTTGGGGATATCAAGCTTGTCAAAAATTTCCCCGTCAAATACATCACCTAGATGAAACTTAAGATTAATAGGATTTTCAGGGTACTTTGTTTTGTAATTTTCCAAGTTTTCGTTAGCCAAATCAAACGCTTTTCCAGATACATCAATCCCATGAACTTCTAGCAGTATCCCCCGTAACTTGTGACTAATCAATAGTGGGATACAACCTGTCCCAGTACAAACATCCAATAAACTCAATGGTTTGTGCTCTCCTTGTAAGAAATCGGTTAGTTTGGAACACCATTCTTCAGTCTCCCAACGAGGAATTAGTACTCCTCGTTTACATATAATATCCAATTCTCCAAATGGTTGTGATTTAAGAATATACTGCAATGGAACCAAACGCGACCGTTGATTGACTGCATCTTCCCATTTGTCTTCCGATAATTCGTTAGTTATCCATTTCAATTCCAATTTTGCTCTTTCAATTGTCCTGTTTGCGGGTAGTAGACGTGGTAAAAGTGATGAAATCAGTTTTGCTTCACGTATTAGCTTTGGTGCTATTCGTGTCATATAGACTCTGGGGTTGCCCTAAAAAAAGAAGACTTTTTCTTTTTTCTCTTTTTTTTTTTTTACATGTCTTCTCAGCCATTAGTATATTGTATTTACAGTATTTCTATTTACAACTAAAAACTACGATTTACCTTTTCTAACATAGTACATGTATGCTCTTTCATGAACACTTTCTTCAAATGGAGAAATGACTTCAGATTGACCTGGTCTAGCAACTGGGTCTCTCAAATAAACGGCATGACAGGTACCAAATGAAATTTCTATGTGAGATGGTAAAATTGCAAAAGCTCCTAAAAATGCTCGTGGTCTCCATGGAGTAAAGTAAGTTTTAGATGGATCTTGTCTTCCAAAAAGATGATTTTGCCATGGCAATGAAACAGTAGCAGATTTCTCATCTTCCAAAATAGCAGCCTTGTCTAATATAGGAGCCTTTCTTAACTTTTGAGCAAATGAAGTTTCAAAAGCTTCATGATCACCACCTTCTTTCAAATTTTCAAATTCAACACGAATTCTTTCCCATTCACTTTTCTGCAATTCAAGTAAGGTAGTTTTGATCAACCTCGCATCATGTTTCTCCTGTGCTGATTTGTCTTCGGTTATAGTGAAAAGTTCTTTCATATTTTTAGCTGATACATCTTTAATCAATGGGTGATTTTTACTTTTCAAAGATTCATAGATTTGTAAACACTTTGGGCGTGCAAGTTCAAGATATTGTGAGAAAGTTTCTACCGAAACAGATTCTCCAGCAGTATTACCCAATTTCAAAATATCAGTCAATATTGATTCTTTCGTCACTTGATCTTGTTGTACTTTTACCAAGCTCTCAGCATTTTTAATATTATTTTTCTTTCTTTCTGCAATTTCAGCTCTCTTCAATGTGTCTAATGGCTGAAATCTATTTTGTTTCAAATCCCAGATTTTCTTAGGATCCTTTTGAGCTTCTTTGACATATTCGTTCCAACGAAAGATCTGTTCCCTGTCAACTTTTAAAGCTTTTTTTAAACTTGGTTTGCTCTTACCGAGAGCGTACAACACCTTTTCTGGATCCACGCTAAAAACATCTCCGCTCTGCAACGGGAAAGATGGATGTTTCATAGTAACTCCATTAACTTTAACGTATCCTCCCATAATAAATTGTCTAGCTTGTCTAACTGAACTGGCAAACATACTTCTAAACAAAGCAATTTCCAATCTCTTTTCTAAAGTTCCATATGTTTGTAAAGTGACTGGTGTAGGTGCTACGTTTTGACCTCTCAAGGAAGCATCTAATTGAGAAAAGGTTTTTAAATTGGCATCAAAAATGACGTTCTTAAATCTCTTTTCTTTAATTTGCTCACCATGATACTTTCTCGTATCTGCTTTAGCTGCCCACTTCTGTTGATATAAGGTTTTCTGCTGAAAATTGGCTGGGGCTTTCCTATAAATATTGAACAAATTCAATTTGTTCATAGACATAGTTATATGACCTCTGGTCATATTTTTGACATTATCTATCCTTCTGGGCATTCTCTACTATTAGTGATGTTGTTATGGTGCCCTATTTAATCAGAAGAATACTCTTTATTGGATTGGAAAAAAATTTTCAGTTTGATTTTTTTCGTTTTTGCGGTGAGAACTGAAAAAATAAAATAAAATAAAATAAAAAAAAAAAAAAGAAAATACAATCAACAAAGACGTTAGTTTAAGCAAACAACAAAATGTCCATTGTCAGAGAAACTAGTGATACTTCACTAGCTACAGAATGGTCAATTGAGAATGAAATTCTATTGTTTAGTTTGGTTTGTGATTATAGACCTGTCGGACAAAACAAACAAGAAAACATTGCAATCATAATAAACAAAATTAATGAGTCCATAAAATCACTGCAAAAACCGTTCACTGAAGAGGATGTATGGAATAAACTAAGTTGTTTTTACAACCTAAAAAAGATCGACCAACTAGATGAGTCTCTGAGTGGCGGGTCGGGTGGAATAGAAAGCCCATCGACTGAAAGTATAAAGGACAACGATAAAACAGAAGATGGAGCCAAAGTAATTGAAAAAATGATTGAAATAAAGCCTTCCACTCCTGAATCAACTCCGAGAAAAACTAGAAATACCCGAGAACTGAGCAAGAGCAAGCGTATTTTACGAAAATCTTCTAGGGATCAACTTAGAACCGAAAGTGACGATGATGTCAAGGATCTGAGCAAAAAGAATGATGACGCAACCGAGATTGAAGAAGTGAAAACTGAAGATCAATCGGACTCCGTTGAACGTGTTGGGAAAAACGAAGCACAAGAAAATCTAAAAGAATCCAAAGAGGATACAGAAGAACTACCAAAAGAAGAAAAAGATCTAGAACTAGAAAGTGCTGAAGAAAATGAAGAAGAAAACAGTGGTGTTGAAAATTTAGAGGAAGAGGAGGAGGAAGCATCATCAAAACCAGAGACGGAAGAAGCATCACCAGAACCAGAGGAAGAAGAAGCATTACCAGAACCAGAAGAGAGGGGAGTGTCGCCAGAAAAGGAAGAACCATCACCTGAACCTGAACCAGTACTGAAGAGAACTAAAAGAGGGAGAGCCGCTGCTAAAGATAAACCTGTAGTTTCAACACCAAAAAGTAAAATGAGAACAAGACAAAGTGTCAAATTTGAAAAAAAGCCTGTATCCACTCCAGGGAGAAAAAGACGCGCTACTGCTGGATCGGTGTCACCTCAACAACCTCCTAAAACACGTAGACGTACGAGATCAGAAACTCATGAAGAACCAACCACAATAGAGATTGATGATGATGATGACAATGATGATGATGATGATGATGATGATGATGATGATGATGATGATAATAATGAGGAGGAGGAAGAGGAAGAGAAGAACGACGATGATGACGAGCCTGAAGTTAAATCAGAACCTCGTCATGTAACAAGAAGGTCTAGTAGAATTTCTCAAGAGCCCGTACCTCCACCAAAAGTTAGACGTAGCAGTAGGAGAAAATAGTTTAATGAAGTTAATGTTAATTTCTAGCCCAGCGTGTTATGCCTAGACGCGCTTATAAAAAAATTGTTGACAAAATTTTTCAGTCTTGTGCTCTATCACATTTTCAATCATTCACTTCACACTTTGTCTTGTATTCTAGTTATGTTTCTACAAAGGGCAAGTTTACATATAAAAAGATACTTTACAACTAGTTTGTCACTCCAAGCAACCAAACTAATAGTAGAGTCACCTCCAGTGCCTGTGGTTGAAGATTGGGATCGAGGTGGAAGAACAGAAAAGACATTGACGCCATTATTAACATCTATGAGAAGATTAATAGATAGTCATCCGGGATGTGTCAGTTTAATTCAAGTTGGTAGTTTTTATGAGTTATATTTTGAACAAGCAGAAGAATATGCTCCAAAACTAGGGTTAAGAATTGCTAGAAAACTGACGACTAGACATAATGTGCCATTTGCAGGGTTCCCTCTTGCACTGTTATCTAGATTTGCAGAAATATTGATCCGTGAACATAATGTGAATGTAGCCATTATAGATCAATGTAATAGCAAGACAGTTTCAAATCTAATACATCGTAAAATTTCAAGAATCATTACTCCTGGTACATTAATTAATGAATCGTTTCTTAATTATGACGAGAATAATTTCTTATTGGCCATTCATTTTCCACCGAATATTTTGGAATTACCCCCAGATCCTGATATGTCGATCGGTCTATCGTGGGCAGATGTTTCTGTTGGCGAATCATTTGTAGAGGAGACCACTTTAGGGAAGTTGAGTTCTGATGTTGCAAGAGTTAACCCTAGTGAAATATTATTATCAAAAAGCTTTCAGGATAAAATGGTTAGTTTGGGAGATTGGTATCCGCCTTTACAAATATTAAGAAGTCGTGCTATGAGATACCATAGTCCCCTGAAGAACATCTTGATGGCTCTTAAATTTAATGAGAATTTACCAAAGGCAAGAAAAGTATTGGAAAGTTTATCAGTTAAGGAAATACCTGCTTTAAATATGATCTTGTCTTACATTGGTGTTAATTTACCCGAAGTTGATGTTTTATTATCATTACCAACTAGATATGTTAGTGAAGATTGTTTACAAATGGATTCCAGAACCAGGAGTGCATTGGAATTGACGGAACGTAATACTAGTGGAAGACTTTCACTTTCGGGAACATTATTATCTACAGTTAGAAGAACTTGTACTCCTTCTGGAGCTAGATTATTGTCCGAATGGATTAAATCTCCTTCCTTTGTTATACTGGAGATTCAGAACAGACAAGAATACACAACAATGTTTTTTGAAGATCAACTATTAAGAGCCCAAACTATAACGCATTTGAAACAATTGGGAGATTTTAAGAGAACTTTTCAGAAATTGGTAACTGGAAACGGTGATCCAGCCACTCATTTAATATACACAGCAGAAACAATGGAAAGATTACAAGCATTAAAAGATTTTTTGGCAGAAAAATATTGCAAAGAGCCTCTAAAGTTGTTAAAGTTAAAAGAATTACTTGATCAGTTTGATGTCCCTATGGAATTGGCTGAAGAAATCTACAAGACTATCCATGTAGAAGAAAGGTCCCCATGGGAGGAGGTTTCTCAAGAAGAAATACAAATTGAAACTGATGATAAAGATTTAGGATCTATCAATAGTTATTGGGATAAATATCGTGCAAAACCAGCATCTATTGATGCAGAGGCTACTTTTTATTCTGTCAAGAAGGATTTCAACGAAAGGTTACAGAGCTTACATACTCAATTGGAAGAGTTGCAAGTTGTAGAGAGTGAAATGGTAAATCAATTGAAAGAAACGGTACATAATATTTGTCCAAGATTAACCATATCTCCAAAAGAATCATATGGTAGATTTAACAATGTCATTGTGTTGCAAGGAAAAGTGTCATCCATTCAAAAAGCTAGCCAGTTATTGGAGGCGAATGTTTTACAAGCCAAAAAATCTTCATTGGTTTACCGAACTGAATCATGGTTTACACTTCAGCATTCAATCCAAAATAAAAAACTTGAAATCATGGACGAAGAGAGATGTATAATCAATTCGTTAAAAGTGAAAATTGGAGAAAAATTTCCAGAATTAAGTGAATTAGCAAAACTTGTTGATTTCTTAGATGTAACATCTTCATTCGCTATTCTTGCGGAAGAAAAAAGCTGGACGTGTCCCAGATTGACAACAAAAACTCATTTTTCAATGAATGAAAGTCGCCATCCTGTAGTTGAATCTAGCTTACAAGGTTCCGGATCTATGTTTACTCCTAATGATTCAAGATTAGGTTTAGATGGTAAGCTATGGGTGATTTCTGGTCCTAATATGGGTGGTAAAAGTACTTATTTAAGACAAAATGCATTGATTGTAATATTAGCTCAAATTGGTTCGTACGTACCAGCAGAAAACGCCGTCATTGGAATGGTAGATAAAATATTCACGCGTATTGGTGCATCTGATGACTTATATAATGATCAAAGTACTTTCATGGTTGAAATGGTGGAAGTAAGTAACATTTTACGGGATGCAACGTCCAAATCATTAGCAATAGTGGATGAAATTGGGAGAGGTACAAGCGGTAAAGAAGGTTTAGCAATTGCATATGCGACATTAGTAAGTTTGTTAAATGAGAATAAATGCAGAACGTTGTTTGCTACTCATTTTGGAAAGGAACTAGAGAAGTTGTTATGTAGAAACAAGATTGATCAAACTAATATGCGATACTACCAAATTAAAGCATTGAAAGATGATGAAAAAAAATTAATAATAGATCATAAACTTGTCCCAGGGATAAGTGAGCATTCTCATGCATTGGAAGTTGCTCGAAATGCCGGGTTCCCTAACTCTGCATTAGAGATTGCCCAAAAAGTATTAGATACGTTATAGAACTAAAACTTGTATATAAAAAATCCTATGTAACTTAGTTTTGTGGGTTTTGTGGTTGATTTTCATGTAGATGTTGCATGAGCATTCTTTGTAAATGTTCCAATTGAGCTGGATTGACTTGTTGGGGTGCTTGCTGCGCGTTTGAATTATACTGTTGGGACTGGTTATATTGTGGTTGAACATATTGTGGTTGATTATACTGCGGTTGACTATACTGTGGTTGACTATATTGCTGAAAGTATTGCTGTTGGGTCTGAGAATAATTATTATACCCTTGTGGGAAATTCTGATTATATGCTGACTGCAGAATTTGATTGGAAAATCCACCATATTGATCAGATTGTGGGTAATACGGTTGACCATATTGTGAGGTTTGTGTGAGCTGAGGTGGTTGACCATATTGTGAATAAGCTTGTGGTTGTTGTGCCGGTGGCTGATAGCTGCCATATATATTGCTATTTTGGTGTTGAGGTTGTCTACCTCGGTGTTGTGGTGTGTTTCCAATAGGAGTGTACAGTTGAACTTTTTGTTTCTTGGTAGCAGCATCTGCAGTTGGTTCCTTCTTTTTATTCTTTTTCTTCTTTTTAGCCAGTTTTGCTGCCAGCTCCTTTTCATCGTCGGAATATTCTTGTTCTTCTTCAGGAAGCTCTTCGTCGTGGCAATTACTTGCATCAGTTCCTTTCAAGTTTTTGATAGTATCAGTATACAAAAATTGGGAGTCTGGAACAACATAGTAAACTGTTTTTCCCTTACAATCTTTAAACTTTTCAAACTGTTCAGCAGAATTAAACTTCACACTATATACTGGTTGTTGTACTCTTCCAAAAATTTCAAACAATGGACCAATCACTGTTCTATCTTCAAAACAAAAAACTGATTTTTCTTGCAAGATCCTAAACTCTCCTGATGTTGTTGCCTTAATGATTACCATGTTCTCCACTAACCCTGTTAATACTCCGATCTCCTCAATAGGGGCATCTGAAGCGATGGCGTAATCTTCCGGTAATGTCGGTGCTTTTTCATTGAGCACTTCGTGAACTGACTTGACCGGGCCCTCATTCACATCTTCTTCTTCATCGTCATCTAAATCATTATCGTCACCTTTAGTATCTACTTCGGCATCTGAATCATCCGACGAACTTTCTTCGTCACTACTCTCCTCGGAACTAGACTCACTTTCATCAGAAGATACATCATCAACATTAATCTCATCGTCAGATAAAGATCGTACTTCTGTAGTGGTGTTTTCCTGATTAATAAAATTATTGACAATACTATCTTTAAGATCCGTTGTTTCTACATTTGGTACCTCCGTTTGTTTAACTTCCTCCAATTTTTGATCTTGAGTTTGTTGATGTTCGATGTTCAATGCTGTTGTATGCTCAACAATTTGACCCTCTACCTTGCTTTCCGATAATTCCTGTATATCTTTTTTCTGGACGTGCTCCATATTCTTAACTTCATCTGTATCTCCAGCTGTCGTTGGTTCTACTTCAGCATATTTATGCTCATCTTTGGGGCTGTTAGTATCTGTTTCATGAGAAGCTGCACCTTCAAGACTTAACATTGTATGTAGTGTAAGTAATATCTGTGGATATTTTGTTTGATGATCATCTCGCAATTTTGATTTTTTTTTCTGGAGAATTCCAAATATCGCGTCTTTAGTCACGTGAGAAAGTCACTTGATTTATAGTAATACTTGAGTTTTATTAATATACATGAAAGTGTAACTTGTGTAAAGACAAAAACTAGGATAGTAGGTACGTGTAAAAAAAAAGTTCTGAGGAAAAATATTTGTGACGATTATACAACAAATTTTAAGCATATTTTGAAATTGCAAAGCTATCTTTCAAATCTCTTTAGATGTTTTTATTAACTAACATTTAGCAATACTGGATATTAACCTGACGTTGCATGTAATGATGAAAAGGCAAATTTTAAGATTTTTAATCATATGATTAAAGACAATTACAATCACGTGCATATAGGGCTATAGCCCTAATAAATATTTGCTCTCTTTTTTTTTTTTAAAACATCTCTTTTTCGCCCACAGTGTTTACTCTTCTCAGTTAGACAAAAATTTTTCAGCATAGTTTAGAAGTTTTTTTCTATTTCCTTTTTTTTTAGTTAACTACCACCAGACTTAATCAACAATGGGTGCCTACAAATATTTAGAAGAATTGCAAAGAAAGAAGCAATCTGATGTTATGCGTTTCTTATATCGTGTTAGATGTTGGGAATACAGACAAAAGAACGTTATCCACAGAGCTTCAAGACCATCTAGACCAGACAAGGCTAGAAGATTAGGTTACAAAGCCAAACAAGGTTTCGTTATCTACAGAGTTAGAGTTAGAAGAGGTGGTAGAAAGAGACCAGTTCCAAAGGGTGCCACTTACGGTAAACCAACCAACCAAGGGGTTAACCAATTGAAATACCAAAAATCCTTGAGAACCACCGCCGAAGAAAGAGTTGGTCGTCGTGCTTCTAACTTGAGAGTCTTAAACTCTTACTGGATTAACCAAGATTCTACTTACAAATACTTTGAAGTTATCTTAGTTGACCCATCTCACAAAGCCATCAGAAGAGATGCTAGATACAACTGGATTGCTAACCCAGTCCACAAACACAGAGAAGCTAGAGGTTTGACTGCTGCTGGTAAGAAATCCAGAGGTATCAACAAAGGTCACTTGTTCAACAAGACCAGAGCCGGTAGAAGACACACCTGGAAAAAGCACAACACTTTATCCTTATGGAGATACAGATCTTAGATTTGTTGAATTTGTTTTCAAACTATTTGAGAAATGTACAGTGTTTAATCATCTTTTGTTTAGTATTGAAATTTAGTCTGAGTATAGTTTTGTATGTTTAGATTTGATAAATAAAAGAGAAAGCATTTTTTTTTAATTTCAATTTTACTTAAATTGTAGCACGTGACAAAGTAGAGAGATCAGAATTAGATAAAAGAAAAAAAAAAATCAGTTAGAAAATGTCGTCAATCTGTCCATTAAGACCGAGTCAAATTAATTGATTATTAACCAGAATTATTTATTATATATTATATTTCAAGATGAAATTTATTAATTGTAGCCTATAACATTTGAGTTATCACAAAATACTGCGACATTCTTTCTCATTTTATTTTTATTTTTATTCTGTGTCGTACTTTTATCAATACTAAATAAAATAAAATAAGTATATATTAAAAAAAAAAAAAAAAATTTTCCCTTCTTCCTTTTGAATTATAAAATCAAATAATTGCATCTCCACTTATTTTTTTTTTTTTTTTTTTATTTTTTCATATTCGTTTTTACTCAATTGAGTTTATATCTATTCCAATCTTGATTAGTATAGTGTGATTTGACTTTAAATCTAAAAGATCGACTTCACATAACCGCCCCTTAATCATCAATTAATTTTATCAATTGGTATATCTCTTTATCACTTCCGTCCTCACCCCCTGGAAAAGAAATTATAATGTCAACAAAACAACATACTAAAACCGCCATTTTGTCAGTTTACGATAAAACAGGTTTATTGGACCTTGCCAAAGGTTTAGTCGGTGCCAATGTCCGTATTTTAGCTTCAGGCGGCACTTCAAGAATGATCCGTGAAGCAGGTTTCCCAGTTGAAGATGTTTCATCAATTACTCATGCCCCGGAGATGTTAGGTGGTAGAGTAAAGACTTTACACCCAGCTGTCCATGGAGGTATTTTGGCTAGAAACTTGGAAAGTGATGAAAAGGATTTGACTACCCAAGGTATTGAAAAAGTTGATTTCGTCGTTTGTAACTTGTATCCATTCAAAGAAACTGTTTCTAAAGTTGCTGTCACTGTCCCAGAAGCTGTTGAAGAAATTGATATTGGTGGTGTTACTTTATTGAGAGCCGCTGCTAAGAATCATGAAAGAGTTTCTATTTTATCTGATCCAAAAGATTACGCTGGATTTTTAGAAGAATTGAAAAATGGTGAAATTACTTCTGAAACCAGAAACAGATTGGCATTGAAAGCTTTTGAACATACTGCTGATTATGATGTTGCCATTTCTGATTTTTTCAGAAAACAATATGCTGAAAACGTCTCTCAATTACCATTAAGATATGGTGCTAACCCACATCAAAAACCAGCTCAAGCATTTGTTTCTGAAGGTGAATTACCTTTTAAAGTATTGAATGGTTCTCCAGGTTACATCAACTTGTTGGATGCTTTGAATTCATGGCCATTGGTTAAAGAATTATCCGCTTCTTTGAACTTACCAGCTGCTGCGTCATTCAAACACGTTTCACCAGCAGGTGCCGCTGTTGGTATTCCATTGACTGAAGTTGAAAAGAAAATTTACTTTGTTGAAGATATCGAAGATTTATCTCCATTGGCAACTGCATATGCTAGAGCTAGAGGTGCCGACAGAATGTCATCATTTGGTGATTTCATTGCTCTTTCAAACATTGTTGACAAACCAACTGCTCAAATCATTTCTAAAGAAGTTTCTGATGGTGTTATTGCCCCAGGATATTCCGATGAAGCTTTGGAACTTTTAAAGAAAAAGAAGAATGGTAAGTACTGTATTTTGCAAATTGATCCAAATTACAACCCAGAACCATTGGAAAACAGACAAGTTTATGGTATAAACTTGCAACAAAAACGTAACGATGCTATTTTCAAAGGATCTTCATTCAAAGAAATTGTTTCTCAAAACAAAAACTTGACTGAACAAGCTTCAATTGATTTAACCATTGCTACAATTGCATTGAAATACACACAATCAAACTCAGTTTGTTACGCCAGGAATGGTATGGTTATTGGATTAGGTGCTGGACAACAATCACGTATCCATTGTACTAGATTAGCTGGTGACAAGGCTGATAATTGGTGGTTAAGACAGCATCCAAAAGTTTTAGCTTTCAAATGGGCCAAAGGTACCAAGAGACCAGAAAAATCAAATGCTATTGATTTATATGTCACCAATCAAATCCCAACCGACGAACCAGAAAAATCCGAATACGAATCTAAATTTGCTGAAATACCAGAACCTTTAACTCCAGAAGAAAAAAAGGAATGGTTAGGCAAATTGACTAATGTTTCTTTGTCATCTGATGCATTCTTCCCATTCCCAGATAATGTCTACAGAGCCGCTAGATCTGGTGTTAAATTCATAGCTGCTCCTTCTGGATCTGTTATGGACAAAGCCGTTTTTGCTGCTGCTGACGCTAATGATATTGTTTATGTTGAAAACCCAATACGTTTATTCCACCATTAAAAGAAGTAGGGGTTTTTGTTTTTATACCTTATTGTTATTTTGTTTATTAGTTCTATTTATCTATATTATCGAAAAAAACTAAAAAAAAAAAAAAAAAAAAAGATTGTATATTAATGTAAGTATGTTCGGTTGTGGTTTTGCATTGATTACCCAATTGGGAAATCTAGAATCACACACACCCACACTGTTGAGGACAACACGTCAACCACGAAAAATTTCATGCAAAAATTTTTTGAGTGGTTTTAAAGAAAAAAAGAAAAAAAAAAGTAGACAACACTTACCTTAAAAGTAATCATTTAATATACTTAGCTAACGACAATGGCTTCTTCTGAATACAATTATGATGAACTGGGAGAAACCTGGCCGTTTTTTGTATTGGCCTTGTTAACGTTTATATTATTACCATTAACCATTAAGTACATATCACGTATTGTTTCCAATACTGATCCAACAAAGGAAAATCAATCGATAGCAGGTGCAATTCAAGAGAATGGTGATACTATAGCTGTACCTAACTTAACCGAGATTAAAACATTTCAAACAAAACAAAAATCACTGAAGATATTTAACAAGACGTTGGTATTTTTGATTATTGGATGGAGTATTGTTATTTATATTGGGAAATACGTCACCAAGGAAACTGATATGACTGTATTGTTTGATCCTTATACTATATTGGATGTGTCTTTTACCGCTAGTGAAAGAGAAATAAAAAGTCATTATAGAAAATTATCTTTGAAATATCACCCAGATAAATTACCTAAAGATTTAACTGAAGAGGCAAGAACACAAGCAGAACAAGCTTATATTAGATTGACTTCAGCTTATAAAGCATTGACTGATGAAGCAACAAGAGAAAACTTTTTAAGATATGGTCATCCTGATGGTGAACAACCAACTGTTCATGGTATTGCCTTGCCACATTTCTTGGTTGAAGGTAAATACAGTTCATTGGTGGTTGTTTTCTAT
Source organism: Candida buenavistaensis (assembly GCA_030582575.1). Lineage (NCBI taxonomy): Eukaryota > Fungi > Ascomycota > Pichiomycetes > Serinales > Debaryomycetaceae > Candida > Candida buenavistaensis. Next base: position 7,904 of record JAKTXM010000375.1, on the reverse strand, counting down.
TTTGTTCTTATTGGTCTTTTGTTACCTTGGATTGTCGGTAAATGGTGGAGTAATGTCAAATCCCATACAAGAAAGGGTTTGCATGTCGATACTGCTGCTAATATTGTACGTAAATTTACTGATAGAGATCCAGCTAAAGTAATCACACCGGATGTTATTTTGGATTATGTTTTAGAAAGTGAAGAAATTAAACAACAATTTGCACATTTATCTCATGACGAATTGAAAGGATTGGTATATAAACATTTTAATCGTGAACTTGTAAAAAATGAAAAGGAAAAAGTTGAACTTATTGCAAAATTACCATTTTTAATTAATGGTATAATTGATATTGCTATAGTTTTTAGACTTCATGAAGTTATTTTAGCAGCTGAAGATTTGAAGAAATCTGTTGTTCAAGCCGTGAAACCAACTGGTAAATATCAAGAATTATTACAATTACCATTTGTTGATCCAGAAGTTATTTGCAAACAACCTATAAAGAAGTTAGGTAAACTTTTTACTATTTCAAAAGATGAAGCCAAAGCAGCTTTGGGTATTCAAAATGAACAACAATTAGAAGTTGCTTTAAAAGTAGCTCAACATATTCCTAGTCTTCGTATTATTGACGCTTTGGTAAAAGTTCCTGGTGAAGAAGAAGGTGTTGTTCATCCAAATTCACAAGGTCATATTTCAATTAAATATTTGGTTAAATCTCCTAAATTGAAATCATGTCCAGATATTGAAGATGAAAGATTGAAAGATGAAGAAACTTTAGAATACATGAAAAATCCAATGATTGTTAATGAAAAAGGACCACAATCACCATATTCATATGCACCTTATTACCCTCAATCATTCCGTAATACATGGAATTGTTATGTCATTGGTCAAAAAGATAATAGATTACTTGATAATAGTAGCAACTCTGTTTTGGGCAATATAGATTTAAGTGATTTGGAAATCCTGCAAGAAGAATGGATTAAAGGAACTGATGTAAAGATTGGAACTTTTAAGATTCAATTACCTGAAGCTCTTGGTAATGCTGGAACTTATAGTTATAGATTGGTGATGAAGAATAATGCATATTTTGGTTCCGATGTTGATATTCCAATTGATGTTGAGGTGACACCATTTGAACCTAGAAAGAGTCTTGCTGGATTAAAGAAACAAATAGATAAAGCTCAAAAAGCTGAAGATAGTGAAGAAGAAGAAACAGATTCTGATAGTGATATTTCAGATCCTGAAGAAGATAGTTTGGCTGGGGCTTTTGCTGCATTAAGAGGAGGTGACCTAGCTAAGAAATCCAAAAAAGAAAAAGGATCAGAAGAAGAAGAAGCAGAAGAAGATGAAGATGATGATGAAGTATTCACCGATATTAACACTGATACCGAAGATGAAGGAGACAACTAAAAGGGGCGTGTTACTTTTGTATATTAATTTCTAAAATATAGAATATTTCTTTTCTTTATTAGCAGAAAAATAAACCTGTCTTTTATACCGAGAGACTAAATATGTAAGCATCTGGTGATTCCAATTCTTGATCTTTATAATAATCTTTAATCAATTCCCCTTGTTTAAAATTATGATGTTTATACCATTCAATTGCATCTTCATTATTCACATAAACATGAATGATAATCTCATGAATAAACCTTTTCTTAGTTTCTTCAATCAAATAACCTAACAATTTCTTACCAATACCTAAACTTCTATATGCTTTCAAAACAGCAAAACTTTCAATGTATACGGAATTTGGAGTTTTAGACAAGACCAGATCTTTGTTATTTATAAAATCATTGAATTTTAAGCTATGGTTATTATGAAACGTACGTGCTTTAATCGCACCAACTGGTAATTCAGAATAGTATGCCAATTGAACAATGGTATTGGATGATTCTAAAGTTTGTGTGTACCATGACTCGGGATACGTTATAGGTAAAGATGTTTCATTTATTTTTTTAAATACCCCAATGTTGTTCACTGTTAGATCATCTAACGTTATGATATCTCTTCCCATGGTGTGATGGATGGATGGAATGGTGTCTGGCCCTTTTTTTTTTTTCTTATTTTTTCTTATTTTTCTTTTTCTATTGATTTTTCATCATTTCAAAAGCCAACGTCTTTTTTATTAGAGAGGGAAATATGAATTATTTATTAGTGCTTTTTCAAACAATACCAATATTTAGTAAACAATATTAGAATTAAAATCAAAATGAAAGTTAAATATGTATGAGTAATTAATTCGTTTCTATTTGTTATATTAGAATTGATATAATATACACTACCTTTTATTACTAGTATTTTTTTTTTATGGGGGATCCTTCTTTCTATGTTCTTGTATCATATGCTTCTTAGAATCTTAACTCCGCAAGTTTTTTTTTTTTTTTTTTTTTTTTTTTCCCTTCTGGCTTTTCATTCAACATAAAGTGGAGGCGATAGAGGTACCCATATCAAAGGTTTATACTGTTTCTTTTTAAAACTCATAGAATGATTACAACAATCCTTATAATATTAGTTATTTTATTCTTTGCTAAGAATATATACACCGAATTTGTCAACAATCAAACAAACCCATTAGATTCAAATCAACAATCCACTATAGTTGAGGGAAAATTCACACCTAAATCACTCACAAAATACAATGGTAGAGACTCACCTAAGATTTTCATTGCCGTTAAAAATAGAGTGTTTGATGTCACTCAAGGTGGTGCCTTTTACGGACCTGGCGGTCCGTATGAAAATTTTGCCGGAAGGGACGCAAGTAGAGGATTGGCCAAAAATTCATTTGAGCAAGATGTCTTGACTGATATAAATCAGCCAATTGATACATTGACTAATTTAACCGCAGTAGAAAAGGAGACTTTAGAAGGCTGGGAAGAACATTTTGAAAACAGATATAATGTCGTTGGTACTTTGCATGAAAATGGTACAGTCCCAGAAGAATTAGAAGAACCCGAAAAGCAATAAATAACCGTATATAAAGTGTATAGGAGAGAATTGAAAATTTTTGTATTTGAATCACTGTAAGTAGATATCACGTGATGGAACAAAAAGATCGTGTACTTTAGCGAATCTTTTTTTTTTTTTCTTTCTTTCTTTCTTCCTTTAATTTTTCAACGAGAAAGAAAAATAAATAAAAATCTTTCCCATCAACTTTATCAAGATGAGTTATAGAGGAAGAGGTGGAGGTCATTACAATAATAATTATAGAAACCAAAATTATTCTGGACAACATCAACACCAACAAAATGTTAATACTTTTGCAGCGGCAAATCAATATCCAATTGAAATATTAGGATGGAATGGTGCAAGTCCCAGTGATTGTATAAATTTTATATCCAGAAAATGTAAAATTATTGTCTCCAATTATAGTGTTGACCAATCCACCGGAGTATTAAAAGGTTATGTTAAAAATGAGCAAGAAGCAAATAATTTATTGAATTGGTCAGGAGTGAAATTTGCGGGGCAATCATTACGAATTTCAAAAAGGCTATCAAACATGTCAAATACACTGAATACGGGAAATACAGGTTCAAATTCAACAATTGAAAGCATGGCCCAGTTTTTGAAATCAAGATATCAACCTGAAATCAAAATGTTAAATCTCAGTAATGTTAAACAAGATCCTAGTTTACAAGCTCAAGGTTTCTTTGGATCCATTTCTGTCAGTTCTAAATTCTTTCCGGCTTTAATGAAAGTAGCGGATGATTTAAAATTAGACGTTATTAGTATTGATTTGTCTAATAATGAGTTACAAGATTTACAATCATTAACTACTATGGCACAGAGTTTCCCCAAACTAGAAAATCTTTCCTTGACAAATAATAATTTTTCAAGAATACAAGTATTTGAAGCATGGAAACATAAACTAAATTTTTTGAGAGAACTTATTTTATTTAACAATCCAATTGTTCAAACAAATGATCCAAGTCAAATTCAAAATATCAAACAACAATTGATGAAAAGTTTCCCGAGATTGGTAGTATTAAATGGCGAAATATTAAGAAATGAACAAGTTTTGAACACTAATTTATCATTTCCATTCGAGTCTCAACAAACAATTTTTTTCCAAGATGATGCGGCAAGGGATCTTGCTACAAACTTCATTGCAAATTATTTGAAATTATGGGATTCAAATCGTGCCGAATTGATGATTTTATACCAGAATGAATCACAATTTTCAATGCAAGTTGATTCATCTCATCCATATCTTCTTGAAAGTGGTAATCACAATCAAGTAGATTTTGGATTCTATTTGACCAATTCAAGAAATTTAACAAGAGTTTCTTCAATAAAATCAAGAATGGAGAAATTGGCTATTGGACAAGAACATATTTATAAACAATTTCAACAATTACCAAAAACACGTCATGATATTATTTCCAAACCGGAATTATTTAGCATGGAAGTTTACAAGTTCCCAACTCTTAATGGGATAATGATTAGCATACATGGAAGTTTTGATGAAGTTGCACCACCTGATGCTGAAAGTACATCATCTGCACCTTCTGGACCAAGAGGTGGAAGATTCCATTCTGGGCCAAAGTACAAAAGAACAGCATTAAGTAAAAAAAGTTTTGATAGAACTTTTGTTGTGATACCAGGCCCTAACGGTAGCATGGTGGTCGCTAGTGACTCCTTATTAGTTAGACCATACACTAGTGATTTTCCATGGGATGTACAGAAGCATCCACCGATCACGCCAGGTCAACCACCGGCAATGGCAACTACACCAGTTGTTGCCAACGTTTCTACTCCTACACCACCACTGGGAGCAGTTCCTCAAATTTCAACAACTGCTCCTACACCAACGGCAGCAGATTTACCACTGGAAATAAAAAGTAGATTAAACCAAGTACAGCAAGAATTATTAGTTAAGATATTATTAGAAACAAAATTGAATATCAATTATGGTTTAATGTTATGTGAACAAAGTAACTGGGATTATCAACAAGCTCTGGTCAATTTTAAGAACTCTGCTGCTACATTACCAAGAGATGCATATGTATAATAGAATAGTTTATTTATAGGAATTTTTAAAAAAGTATTGTGTGTATTTATTGTAGAGAGATGTCTTATTTTATTTTATTTTATTTTTTCTTTTTTATTTTATTTTATTTTTTTTTTTTTTTTTTTATAGTAAGACCAATCATATGATAAACTACCAACAATGGGCTACAATATAGCAATGGTGACTGATTTTTTCTATCCACAACCAGGAGGAGTAGAATTCCATGTATATCATTTATCTCAAAAATTAATAGAACAGGGACATTCGGTGATAATAATCACGCATAATTATGGCTCACGTAACGGTGTTCGTACATTAACCAATGGATTAAAAGTGTACTATGTACCAAGCTGGGTGATTTATCGAAGCTCGGTATTTCCTACAGTGTTTCTGTGTTTCCCGATACTACGAAACATATTCTTACGCGAAAACATAGATATCATTCACGGACATGGGTCATTCAGCACTTTATGTCACGAGGCTATCTTCCATGGCCGCACCATGGGGATGAAGACGGTGTTCACGGACCATTCATTGTTTGGATTTGCGGAAATAGGTAGTATTTTGGGGAACAAGGTATTGAAATTTACGTTTAGTGATGTGGGACACGTGATTTGTGTGAGTCATACGTGTAAAGAGAATACGGTGTTGCGAGGGTCCATAGATCCCGTTAAAGTGAGTGTTATACCTAACGCTGTTGTTCTGAAGGATTTTAGCCCGGGGATCAAGACCAAGAGTCAAAAGGATACCACAACAATCACCATTGTGGTAATAACGAGATTATTCCCTAATAAAGGAGCAGATTTGTTAACCGCCATCATACCCAAGATATGTCAATTGAAACCGAAAGTCAATTTCTTAATTGCTGGCGATGGACCGAAATTCTTGGATTTGGAACAGATGAGAGAGAAGTACTTTCTTCAGGAAAGAGTCACTTTGGTAGGTGCTGTGAAACATGAACAAGTTAGAGATGTGATGATCCAAGGAGAAATATATTTACACCCTTCATTAACCGAAGCTTTTGGTACTGTCATTGTAGAAGCTGCCTCATGTGGGTTGTATGTGGTGACTACTAAAGTCGGTGGTATTCCGGAGGTTTTACCTAATGAAATGACGAGTTTTGCGGACCCAGAAGAGAATTCACTTATTGAAGCCACTATTTCCGCAATCAATAAAATTGAAAATAACGAAATTGATACTTCGAAATTTCATGATGCAGTAACTAAAATGTACAGTTGGAGTGATATCGCAAAACGAACGGAAAATGTCTACGATTCATTGGATTTGGATAAATTGAATGAAAATTTGGTCTATAGATTACAAAAGTATTATTGTTGTGGTCTCATTGCAGGTAAATTGTATGCATTATGTGTAATTGTAGATATTTTCATATATGTAATTTTGGAATGGTTGTACCCTGCAGAACATATTGATAAAGCTAATAAATGGCCAAGAAACAAATTAGAAGAAGACGTTCTTAATTTCCTGGATTGAAAATAGTCGAGCGTATAGTTTTATATTTTGCATATTTTTCTTGAATAAGAAGATTACTATGTTTTTCTGACAGTTTGGACCAATTGTTTGTTTTATTCACTGATACTGGATTTATTGCTAATGTCAAACTCCGTAAATCAATGGCCAACTTTTGAGCTGGACTAATCTCAGTCCAAATCTTTCTCTTTGGTTTAGTTCCGAGCCATGTAAAATCATCTTCTTCGACGTCAATTTTTTTGGCAATTCTTTTTAAATGAACAATCTTTTCTACTGTTGCCAATGTATTATTATACTCCTTTTGGGATTCTAAATTTGAAAACTTTAAAGCATGGTTAAGATTGGTGTCAACAGTATTCAATTCTTTCAATAAATTCTTTTTGTCTTGTTCTAATTGAGCCAACATAGTTGACCGTTCCTTTTCTTGTTTTTGTAATAATTTTAACTCCTTGGTAAGCTCCATAACATGTTGAGAATTTTGCGTGGCTAAAGACAGCATATTCTGTTCTAATAGTGTTATATTCAATTTTAAATCGTTGACTTCACGTTCTTTGATACCTAGTTCCTTTTTTAAATCATCACCATCCTCACCATCATCACCATCATCACCATCATCACCATCATTATCATTATCATGATTGTTAAGCAGCTTTTCATCAGTCAAAGGTTTTTGTATATAATCATAAATTGATGGGATTATTAGTTCACTAGCATTAAACGTAATATCATTACTTAGTTGGATGTCTATCACTTGGATTATATTTTTAACTTTTTCAAAGAACTTAACGTCAATAATTGACTCATCAAGAAGACGATACAAGTCAAAAACACAGTTTGCATCTTGTATAACTTTTTCTAATCTAGGAAAGTCTGACGTCATTTGTATATCTTGATCTTCGTGAAGCACAACATTAACCAACTCATCAATTTTCGTTTTGCTTCCTTTTATCCAATGACTTACAAACTCAAAATCTTGACTAAAAGAAAAACTATCCTCAATTTCATGCTCAAACTTTTTCCAGATATTTGCAAAAAACATTACTTCCAATCTGGAACAATCTATAAAAAATTTTAAACATTCCCTATCTTTGTAGTTTATTTTTGTCTCTGTCAAATGTAATTTTGACAGAATTTCAAGGACAAATTTCATTATATTCTGAAATTGAATGTCTAAACTATTAGGTAAAACGTACACCAAATCTTCCGTTTCTAAAATATGGACAACTTTATTGAAGCTCTCTTCCACAGATTCAATTCCACCGCAAATTATGGCTTCTATTACTTTATAGGAGTAGTTAAACTCGAGTAATGACACCAATAATGTTAAAAATTGAGATACCATAGTCAAAAATGCTTTCGAATATACCTGATGGATCGACTTTGACATTATAAAACTAGTTGTCACTTCAAAGTCCAGACA
>JAKTXM010000374.1:0-28909 GCA_030582575.1 Candida buenavistaensis | reverse complement strand
GAATCCAAGAAAAGGGATTATAAGGAGCCCATTGGACCGTCTTTTCTTTCAAAAAATTAAAATTATCTCGTAAAAATTGAACACATTGGTCTACAAAGTTTGGCTTAACCAATTTAGGATTTAATTTCCCGTCCCAACAATATTTCTGAAAACATTTTTTACATTGTTCAGTTTGGTCAATACCCCTTCTCTCTTGTTCTCGTCGAATAATGGCACATCCGACACAGGCATTCCATTGTGGATCTAATGTCATGTTCAATCTCGAAGCAACTTCAAACCCATTTTTGATAAGCGCATCACGCTCTTCATTGTCGTATCTCATTTGGAAAGTTGACGTATTTGACCAGTATGAAAATGGTCGATTTGCGATATAGACAATAACTGGTACGTTGTAGGCACTTTCTAAATCACCTGTGAGAGAAGTCAAATTCTTGGCATCACAACCAAAAAAAGTAGGTTTCTCTGTTAATTTTAAATTGATAAATGTATTCTCGTCAGGAACGTATGGGAAAAAAGTACCATTTCCTTGTTTGCTAAATTGTCTTTCGTACGTCGCTACCATGGATGCCCCATTTGGCCAGCCTTGAAAATTAGCAGAATTATCAAACGCAAAAATTGCATCCATATGACGATCTGATATTAACAATGGATCAAGTGGGATATTTTGACCATCCTCTCCGCCATCACATAGAAATAATGAATTATTAGTTGCTATTTTATGGGATGTACCTATTTGGGTTCCATAAAACGGATTTGGTTTAAAAATAGCAATATCTTCATTGTTGTTTGATATATTTTGTAAAATTCCCTTGAGAACTAATTTGATTGATTTGACTATGGGCAAGCTGTCAACATCAAACAAAGAGTTTAGTGTCCCCTTGATATACCCAGTTGAATTGAACCCACCAATACATTGATTATTGTCAACTGAATCACCAATTATTATTGTATCGTTATTAGTACACTCTTCTATATTTGGAATAACTGGTGATTTGTTAATTAATAATGAAGACAAAGTATAATTATCAATTCTGGCCAAACCTTCATTAAATAATGATGAAGAAGTACCCATTATAAATCCGGCATTATCATAACCGCCGATACACTGTCCATTTACTGGGATTCCATCTCTAACATCAGTACCTAAATATTTGAGCCTAAAAAATTGATATAGCGATGGATCCCACGACCCTAATTCGAATGGATTAAATTCAAAAATAGTTGAGTTACCATTAATTATACATGACTCTGGAGTTCTACCATTTGCCACAGAAATCGGAAAAGGCATTTGGTGGTTAGTAAATACTGGTGATTCTTGTAATGTAGAAAATGTCAATGCTTTACCATTATCTTTAAAAAATTGATACGATAATGCTCTTCCCCATGCGTCAGTGAGTGATACTTCAAAACCAGCATTTCTTTTGTCTTGCAAGTCTTGATTGATTTGAATAATAAAATCAAGCGTTTTTACCAAATTGGTACCTCCATATGCAAAAATAGAATTTCTTATATCCCAGATTTCTGATTTAATAACTGAATCCAATGATGTAAAATTATTCATTGCAATTGTTCCAATTAACCAATTTCCTCCAGACAAACCAGAAAAATAAGTACTCGCTTGAAGTAGCCCGCCTAGTCCATGTTCCCAAGCACCTTGTGTTCTATTATCTAATGCCGAAAGTTGACCCCCACCATTCAACATTGCCCTGTATCCACCACCAGAAAACGCAAGCCCAATATTGATTTTGGTATTGGATAAGAACTCGTCAACATCAATTTCACTCATATTGGCATTTTTTAAAAAGCTTGCCAAATTTTTAGTTGTAATTTTGTTTCTTCCTTGAACCCATTTTTGTTCTTCGGGGGAAATAGCGTTTGCAATTCGGATCAATGAACCTTGTGGGCATTCTATAGGACCCGGTGCATAAGAATTTGTTGGAGACCATGCATGGGTAAGTACAAGGTAAATTAAAAGTAGTAGTAATTTCATAAAGTGTTTAGAGTATTCCAATACGTTGTGTATTTGCTCTTGTTTGCTTTGTTTTCTTTGTTAGTTCGTTTGTGGTTTTGAGCCCTCGAGAAAAAATGAATATGCAACGTGTCACAGAGAATTGTGGCCTAGAACTAAATCGTATCTACTTATCACGGATTATGAATTCCAAAGAAAATACTACAATAGAAGTACAATGGTTGCTGGGTACTTGGAAGCCTTTATTGTTCAAGTTCACTATATTTTAAAAAGAAGCTATTCTTATCGAATAAAATTCCAAAATAAACAAAACAGAAAAAAAAAAGAGAAAATACCAAAGAACACGGGAACCTCAAACTATTATCTTGATTAACAAAATTACAAACCATCCACACCACCACATAATGTTGTAGAAGTGCGTTACTTACCAACCATCTGGTAGCATTGCATACTTGGAACCGGGGAATAACGACCCAAAAGGTTCATATCTTTTCTCTAGACTCAGCCATGTGTCAGCTGTACCCTGAAACAAATGTAAAAGGCCACCATATGCGGGTATTCAACCCAATTCTTTTGATTTGATTGCGCTTTTCCAAGAACTAATACCTAAATCTTTAGAAAAAAAGCGGAAACCTAAAATACAAAAAAATCTCAAACTAATTATTGCCTTTTATAGTCTTTAAAGTCGCCCATACACGACTATAACAAAGAACTGATGTTGTGAAAGTATAATATTCTAGGAATATGTGATATGCTTTTGTAATTCTAGTTGATCCCAAAATTATTTTACAGTCCTGATAGTGAAGATCATATTGTAATCAATGGTAATTTGACGAAGTTGAGCCTACACCGTTGTGTCTGTTGCAATGGAAGTCACAGTGCAAAAGTATTGGATCTGTGAAAGGTTTTGGCTAACATTAGAAGGTCTCCAGAGCTGACTGTAAGTTTGAAAAATGTTTTTAACCAAGTTTCAAACAAGGTAAATTCCAAATTGTAACATCATAAAATTATAAAGTTTAACAAGGTGTAGGCCAAATTGACGACCAAAACACTGTTGTATTATGAGATATGGTCTATCAAGTTACACCACTTCTGTTAGGTAATTGTTACTTGAAGTAATTGAAACTACAGTGTTCATATTGAGTCCTTTCTTGCTACAATTTCTATACAAATCTCATACTCTCTTACTCTCCTGTTTAATATTTATAGTTTCTTGTTTCCTATACTAAATCATATTTTTTATAGAAAACTATCTACCGAAGCTTGCCGAGTCTGGTAAAAGTGAGACTCATTACAACTCTCTGTAAAACATTGTTATTCAATTCAATATATTTATATAGTAAACTATTATTTCCATTTAGTAAATTAAACCGGATCTAAAAAACCAATGTCGTATAACCAAACTTCCATAATTTAGGTTGTAAAGTTTGTATTATAAAAGGTTGCTTACAAAACAAACTAACAAATTGACTCAAATGGTCTAATTGATATTCTCTTGTAGTTTAACGGTCAGAATACGCGCTTGTCACGCGCGTGATCGGGGTTCGATTCCCCGCAAGAGAGTTTTTTTTGCACGCAAAAAAATTAGATGTTGGCACCGTGAATTTCTACAGTAAAGACGGGGAATTATTTTTTTAGGGAAAATGACTTACATCTAGCAAAAGTGAGGTAAATAATAGTGACTGTGAATCAAATTTACTATTTTGCTATCAACATGTCTTCAAATTAATTTTCTTCTTGTTTTGGTTATTTTTCTGTGGTAAATTTAAACAGAAATATTAGAATAGCCAGTAGTATATATCAATTAAATATTTATTGACTAAAGTGAGTAACTAGAATTGGCGTTGAATATGGTTAGCTTTCGCCAAACATTGACAATCAATCACGTGACTAGTAATATCAAGAAAATTTTCAGTTGCAATAAATGCGAAAAAATAACCACTTTATTTGTCATCACATCTCTATTAACAATGAAACCTAGATGCTTATCGTATACGTCGCGACTCCTAACAAAGTCCTTTAAAGTAGCAATTGTTGGTACTGGACCAGGTGGGTTTTACACTGCTCATCATTTACTTAACAAATCGTCTGCAGATGTGAATCTTGATATTGATTTTTTTGAAAAATTACCAACTCCATACGGATTGAGTAGATATGGCGTGGCACCAGATCATCCAGAAGTGAAGAATTGTGAAGAACATATGAGAAATATAATGAAAGATTTTAGCAGCTCTGAAAGTCGTCACAAGGTACGATTTTTAGGGAATATCGAAGTTGGAAAAGATTTGTCGTTAAGAGACTTAGAAAAAAATTACAATTCGATTATTTTGGCTTATGGATGTACATCAGCAGATAATAAATTAAATATTCCTGGAGAAAATTTGCCAGCGGTTGTACCTGCGAGACAATTTGTTAATTGGTACAATGGCCATCCAGATTATTATGGTACTCATAAATATATCCCACCTCCGTTGGAAAAAATTAGGGTTGTATCAATAATTGGTAATGGTAATGTGGCATTGGATGTGGCAAGAGTATTACTTGCTGACCCGAAAGAGCATTGGGCGAAAACGGACATTACTAAAGAAGCTCAACAATTGCTCGAGAAGAGTACAGTTGAACATGTAAGAATAGTGGCAAGACGAGGAATCTTGGAATCTGCGTTTTCGAATAAAGAAATCCGAGAGTTATTAGAATTACCTGTGAACTTCATTCCAGTTGAAAAAAGTATAATGGAGGTAGACACAAAAAAATTAGGAAGAGTTGACAAGCGAAGAATATCAATTATTGAAAAATACAGCAATAAGTCACCAATTGATACTGCTCGTTCATGGAGTTTGGAATATTACAAGAGCCCCATTGAGTTTATTCCAGGAAATGATAATTTACTTAGTGCTACAAAGTTTGTCAAGAACAAGAATGCCGATGACCCATTGGTCCCACATAAAGTAATACCAACTGATGAGTATGTCACAAACACCAACGAACTTGTTATTTTATCTATTGGATATCAAGGTTCACCACTTCCAGGTTTTGAAGAACTCGATATATGGTATGGTGACGATAAACTTCACAATAAAGATGGTAGAATATTGTCAATCGAATCAAAAGATAAAGATGATCATAATTCAATTTTCAAGACAGGATGGTATGCCGCTGGTTGGATTAAAAATGGGCCCAAAGGAGCGATTGCCAACACAATGATGGATTCATTCGATACTGCAGATAAAATATTAGAAGATTTGGCTAATAATAAATATATCAAAGTTGATTCACAGGAAAGGTATGAAACTCCCAATGCAGTTAATTGGGGTGATTGGGAAAAATTAAACGATTATGAGCTTAAAACTGGGGAAGAACTTGGAAAAACAAGAAGCAAGGTTACTGATAAAGAAGAGATGTTAAAAAGAATGAAGTGATGTATGTAAATAGTTAGTTAATTAGACATATCATTATCAATTGCCAGGCTTGGGGTTTGCATAACATGACTTTTTTTGGCGATCCCTCGCGAGTAAGAAAAAAAAAAAAAACAAAAAAACTTCAACAAAACTCTTCCATCATTCAACTATATCACGAATAAAATGTCATTACTATATTTTACTGAAGAGGTGATAACCGATTTTGCTGGAAGTGGGATGGATCCTCTTTTTGAAGTGGTGGAATCGTATCATGAATCTGATCCCGAGACTGAAGATACACTCGCACATCTTTTCACTGAGTTGCTAATAACATTTGAAGAGGATAAATTAGAAGTTAACGATATAAAGAGATTTCTTGGTCAAGCAATTAAATCAGATGATCATGCAAGAATATTTTTTCAAGTTCTTAATCAATTTGCTGTATCAAAGAATATACGAGACCTTTTGCATTTACTTTTCCGAGACAACAAAGTCAAAACGGAGACGTTGGCATTACATCTTAGTTCGGATTTCCTAAAGGGAGTCGAAATAGTCCCAAAAGATTATTTTCAAAAATCATTGAGTCATAAAATAAGAGACGAATATTTCACCCAAAAAAAATATAACTTACTCCATGAAGAATCAGAGGGATACGCCAAATTGGTAACAGAAATATTTTTTGTTTTAGAAAGTGGGACAGCAGAATATCAAGTTGATTACGCTAATCAAATAATCGAGAAATTAATTGGGCATTATGATTTAGATCCAAATAGATGTTTAGACTTGATTCTTGAAATATTTGGTGGAGCTGTTGTTTCTGATTATCAATTTATGTTGGCTTTTTTGAGACAATCTAGATGGTGGCCAAGTGTGGAAAGTGATAATTCTTCCTTGTCGACATTGAATATTGGTGGAAATGATTCTGCAGCAAAAATACTTGGATTGAAATTGTTGTGGAATTCGGATAATAAGGATTTACCTGAAACATCTAGATTATTGATTACTCTTTTGATCAAAGAAGGGTTCATTAGCTTTGGATCATTTTACAAATATTTGTCACCGGATGAAGATAAAATGAAGATTGTTGAAAATGAATATAAAAAGAAATTAGAAAGAGATGTTCTGGTTGCCGGAGCTACTGCACTAGCATTAGCTGCCCCATTGGCTGATGAGGAAGACGAATTGGAAGGTGAATCAAAAGATAAGAAAATAACAGGTAATATTAAGAAAGAAGAACCAGCAGAAGATTTACCCGCATTATTAAAACGTAACTCGAAATTTCAATTTTTGAAAGCATTTTTGGGTATGGGGGTTTATTGGCCATCGATTTTTATGCTAACAAAATATCCATACTTGGCACATGTTGATGATGAGGTACCGTTTTTAATCAATCGTTTATTTGAAGCAATGTTCGATGACTATTATAAACAAACACGAAAATTCAGTGACCAAGATATACATGATTTACATGAAATGAAAGGAGCTGTATATTCCAGACAACATAATACAGTTTATGTTGAGCCTGTTTCGATTCTGTGTTTGCTTAGTTTTAAACCTTCCGTATCAAATTATGGTAGCAAAAGATTTGTTTATTTCTACAGAGAATTTACTGAAAAAGTTCCCAAGATTGAAAACATTGACTCCTTGATTACAGTGTCAACTGAATTTCTCAAATTTAATGGTCCTAACCTTGCCAAGAGTACTGAAGTATTTATTAAAACTTGTGAAATTGTTCGTTCCTTTTTGGCCAAGGAGGAAGATAAAACCAAAATATTTTTTTATTTTAAGAACTACATCTTTCCAGCAATGCCATTGATTGAAGAAAATTCCATAGCCATTGATAAAGCATATGATATTTTAGGGTCATTTTCAATTGAAGATAGATTCAGTCTTTACGGTGAGTTATACAACATGTTGGCAAAAAATAATCCATTAATTAAAATAGCCTACAGTAAGGCTGAAAAATCAACAAAGAGTGTATTGAAAAGATTATCAAAAGAAAATGTTCGTCCAATGATGAGAAGATTAGCAAAAATCAGCTTTTCAAACCCGTTACCTTGTTTGTTGACTATTTTACAACAGATTGAAAGTTATGACAATTTGAATACTTTAGTCGTTGAGACGGCCAGATATTTTAATGCATATGGATGGGACAACTTGACAGCTGCTATTTTGATTAGACTTACTTCTAATAGAAGCAGTACTTATAATGGAATGAATGAACGTCAATGGGTTCAATCTTTGGCTTCTTTCATAGGTAAAATTTGTCAAAGATATCCTCGTGCAATTGATATAAAAACAATTCTTATATTTATCTTGAAATCTTTTCATTCTGGTGATACAATCGGTTTATTGGTGCTTAAGGAAATGTTTATCTCTATGGGTGGTATTCAACCCATTACAAATTTAACTTTAAATCAAATTGATATGATTAATTGTGGTTTTTCGTTGCAAAATATAGTCTATAATACCATTGATGATTTAAGATTTGAGAGACAAGCTTCGGGAAAATATCTTATTAAATGCTTGAGTGAATTGGATGCTGTTAATGAGTTATTGGTTTCACTCTGTCGAATTTCAAACGGGTTAATATATACCGGTGATGAGGCATTCTTGAAAGTTTTAGTGAGAAAAAGTGATGACTTGAATGCGGTGATCAAATTATTTGTGACATTGATTAATTTATACGATGAAGATTCAAACTTGATGTCCATTGATGAATTATCTGAACTTGGAGTACCAGTACCTTGGGCATTTGAAGTTTGGAGATCGAGAATTGAAGATAAAGTTTCCGGACCAAAGAATTCTCTATTTGATAATTTTTGGAAGTTATCTTTGTATGATATAAATTATTCCGATGAACTTTATGATACAGAGATAATAAAACTTCAATCAAACAATAAAAGTTTGAAAGATTCTATTGTACTTAATTTGAAAAATAAGGAAGTTCCTAGATCCACTATTGAAAAACAAAAAAAGGAATTGGAAATTGCTGAAAATTATCAAAAAAAATTACCAGAGGAAAGAGTTAGACATAAATTGGAAAATGAAGCATTGAATGAAAAATTACTTGAAGTTTCACTGGGTTGGTTTGAAAATGTTCAAATTGAAGATTTCATTCAACAATGTATATTTCCTAGAGCACTCACATCCTC
The DNA here is from genome assembly GCA_030582575.1 of Candida buenavistaensis. Lineage (NCBI taxonomy): Eukaryota > Fungi > Ascomycota > Pichiomycetes > Serinales > Debaryomycetaceae > Candida > Candida buenavistaensis. The sequence continues at coordinate 20,387 of JAKTXM010000374.1, read as the reverse complement.
ATTTGATGCCGTTTACTCGGCAAGGTTTATCTTCAAGTTGTATTTTATGAAGACTAACAATTATTCATTGGTGAAAGTTTTGGACTTGTTATTTAAATCCGAAAGTTTATTTGGAACCTTATCATCATCTACTCCTACTGAGGCTGAGAACATTGGGTTATTCTTTGCTGACATTTTAAGAACATTACAGACTTGGGCAAATGAAACAAAGTATACTGAACTTGAATTGATAGATGCAGATGGAGATATAATTGGATATGAAGATTTCCGTAGACTTCTTTATGAGTACCATTCATTACTTTTTGATGAAATCAAAACATGTCTCAATGTTCCAGACTACATTTCTCGTAACAACAGCATTATTTTTTTGAAGAATTTATTAGGTGTATATCCTAGAGTGGAAGCTCACTGTGAGAGTGTTGTTGAATTAATTGAAAATTTGGCTATATCAGAATTAAGAAATGATTTGAAGTTAGCATCTAATGCGTTATTAGTACATGTTAAATCGAGATCCAAAGATTGGGTTCCTATTTGGGAGTTTATTTCTGTTACTGAAGAAGAAAAACAAAAAATGATAAAGGAAAAGGAAGAACTTAAAGAGAGAATATTGAAGGAAACGCAAGAAGCCAAAAGAAGGGCGGAACTTGAATTGGAGAAACAAAAGGAGGAACAATTGGCAAAGGAAGAAGAGGAAAAGAAACTCAGAGCTGCTGGATCATTAAATTATGATTCACTGACTTCAGCTACAAGAGCCCAATCTCGAGGCACAGGTATTGCAAGATCGTATGATAAATATGTTGAATCCACTGAAGGATTAAGACAAAATACACCAGTTTCAACTGTACAGAAAGCTTTAGATTCATTTTCTACGACATCAAAATCTGCAGATTCAGAAGACACATTACAAGCTCGAGTCAATCGAATGAAACAGGAATACCAAAAATCACAAGTCAATAATAATGAAGATGAAGTGAAAGAGGAAGTTGAAAAATCAGTTGAAGATGCCGATGTGGAGAAACACGAGGAATTTGAAGAAAAGGTAAAGGACAAGGAAACAGAAAAAGAAAAAGAAAACCACGAAGATGTAATTGAGGAACTATTACCAAGTGGTTTACCCAAGAGACCTACTACAATAGATATTCATGACACTAGAGAGTCAAGACTGAGGCGTGCTCCATTACCTCCGCAGGATCAACTTAAAAGAACCCAACCAAGAGATAATGGGTCAAAGGAAAATGCTCGTCAACCATTGCCACAACAAAACCACGTTGTTCCAAGGGGATTTGCTAATCAGAAACTTGATGCTAGAATTACTAGACCTGGATTTCAGCACAAACAACAGTCGACATCCGTTCCAACAATAACAACAACAACAACAACAACAACAACAACATCATCATCATCATCATTATCACCACCTCCGCCACCACCTCCGCCACCTCCTGTGCAATCCAGAGGAAGGAATGACTATGGTTATTCCAGAGGCTATCAAAGTGGGAAAGATAGTTATAGATCTCACAGTAATGTGAGTGATTCCAGACAAGCTGTGGGCAGAACTCCAACATTTGATAATAGAGCTAGAGGATATCAAAGTACCAGAGATTTAAGACCGAGCGGAAGAAATGACAAAAGAAAAGGCGACGATTATGGTGGTCGAGGATACGAAAAAAGATCTAGGCATTAAAAAAAAACAACAACATAAAAACTGTATAATTAATTAATATATATATTAAGTAAATGCTAATTAATTGTAGATGCAGCATCAAATCGGCGTTTTTTAGTCAATGGTTGTGATTGTGGTTGTGATTGTGGTTGTAATTCTGGATCTGGAGTTTCTCCTTCTAGATTACTAAGGAAGCTTTCAATTTTAAGTAAATTCTCATCATGCCATTTCAAATGTCGTGATAAATCATAATCACGAGAAAATGATCGATTGCAGTTTTTTTTAGGACACATGAGTTTACTCCCACTCAGAATAAGTTGAACTATGCCCTTTCCATCTTTTAATGAAGTAGTTAATGATTTCATTGACCTTTGAGCTAGTATCGAATCGGATCTGATATCGCTTAACCTTTCATCTGTTTCTTCATCTGATTCAACTGTATCCAAACCGTTCAAATCACTTAAATTTGAACCTTGATGTAATAGGTATTCCAATCTTTTGATTTCATCTTCTTTCAATAAATCTTCTGGTATATTTCCATCATGAAAATTGTTGTAATGATCAATCAATTCATTTTTCTTTGCAAATTTTCCAACTTCACAATAATTACACGTCCATATTTTGACCATGGTAGACTCATCATGACTTAACATATGGGATTTCAAACCTATTTTCCCAACACAACCCTTACCACATTCCGGACACTTTAGTTTAGGATGTTCTTGTTTGACGTGAAATTGTAGTGCTGACCAAGTTTGAAAGTTTTTGAAACAGCCATTATGATCACAATGGTATGCTGGGGATCCATCATGGTGTTTCAATTTATGCTGTGCCAATTTTGAAGGTCGTGTGAATGTCTTATTACATTCTGTACACGTTAGTGTTTTTTCATGTACCGATAATATATGATGTCTTAGTGATTGATGTTTGTAGAACTCTTCTTCACAATTTGGATAACTACATTTAAATGATTTGGTATGAGTAATTTCATGTCTCTTTAAATGCTGTCGAGTATTGACTCCCTTTCCACATATTGAGCAATGGAATGGTTTATTTTCGGAATGTGCTAATATATGAGCTTCCAAGTGTGATTTTCTGAAAAAGGATTTGGTACAAACTTCAACAGAACAGACAAATGGTCGTTCATTTGTGTGAGTTCTTTGATGTTGCTCTAATAAAGAAGGTCTGTTATAAGCCTTTTTGCATCCTTCATAAGTGCAAATATATTTCTTAGGACGAGATGATGAAGCTGTAGATACTACTGATTTAGTATCTTCGTCAAGACTCATGGATGGTATAATAGTTAAAAAAGAATTGTAATTTTTCAGATTTTTTAGATTTTTTTATTTTCTTTGTGAGATGGTGGCGCGGAAACAAAACGCGATGGAGAATTCAAATCAAATGGCAAAAATAATTTAATCTACAAAAGAATGATTTTGAAGGATTAAATCATTAGTATAATTATCAATTTAACATTGAGCCCACAGGAATAAAGAAATTTTGTTGTAACCAACTTTATAATCAGCAAGCTTGCGCAAATTGTAAGACCAACTTAGATCAGACTAGCTTTTGGATATTTCAAAAGAATTTTCAAATTCCAAACGATTGGTAATGAATGAATTGCCATTAATTTTCTGTGATTCGGAGCTTATTAATGTTGTTATGTGTATTTTTTTGTGAAGTAGTGTGTTGTTATGTGCTTTAATTGCCGAAATCTTTTACTTTCCGTGATTAATTTATGTAATCAGTTCGCAGTTTGCGGTATTTTTTAAGGAAGTATTTTCCACTCTGTACTATACAAACACAGCTACCAATTGTCGTGGTGGTGTGTTATACTGCGATCAAATATAATACCGCTCAAAGCTAACTTAGCGAGAGAATATAAACCTACAAAGAACCATTTATACATAACAAGGTACATTTACCCTCTAGCATTAATAATAAAACATACAAATGATACAGAAGTAGCAAAGCACTCTGAAGTAAATTAAGGTTACATATCAAATCGAGTTTAGTTACCTCTATAATGTGGTCAGTCATGACAGTGGATAATTAATTCTTGACCTTTTTTCCCCGTTGAGTTTTCTAATTACAATTTCCTTTTTTTTTTTTTCATTCCACTTTTCCCACAGCCAGTTTTTTTTTATTTTTTTTTTTTATTACTTTTCTTTCCATATTCAAACAAAAGTCAATTGATTTATAAAGCGGAAAGGCATCAAAAGTTAGATAGAGATTGATTTTGATACTCCCTAATTACCCACTCAGATATCAAATTATAAAATTATAGAAAATGGGAATTAATAATCCAGTGCCAAGAAGCTTAAAAAGCGAATCAAAGTATGTATTCTAAACACCACACACCCCACACACCGCTTGAGAAGGTTTCTAATACTAACTTATTAATTCAAGAAAAGCAGCAAAAATTTTATCATCATTTATCAAACCAAATCAAATTGCTGGACCAGATCAAATTATCCCACCAAGAATTTTGAAAAATGCGAAGGGGTTAGCAATTATAACTGTTTTAAAGGCAGGGTTTTTATTCTCCGGAAGAGCAGGATCAGGTGTTATTGTTGCACGTTTACCTGATGGATCATGGTCAGCACCATCAGCAATTGTTACTGCTGGTGCTGGTGTTGGGGGTCAAATTGGGGCTGAATTGACTGACTTTGTATTTGTTTTAAACACAAAATCAGCAGTTGATACTTTTGCTCAAATGGGTTCAGTAACTTTAGGTACAAATGTATCTGTTGCTGCTGGTCCATTGGGTAGAAGTGCTGAAGCTGCTGGTACTGCAACAGTTGGAAGTGTATCAGCAGTTTTTGCTTATTCTAAAACAAAAGGTTTATATGCTGGTGTTTCATTAGAAGGGTCGGCAATTTTAGAAAGAAGAGAAGCTAATAGAAAGTTCTATGGTAACAATTGCAAGGCAAGAAATATTTTGGCTGGACAAGTTGATATTCCACCAGCTTGTGAATCATTAATGAGAGTATTAGATTCAAGAGTTTTTAGTAATAGAATTCCTTATGATGATGAAGATTTTTATAATGATGATTATTATGATGATATTCCCGATGAATTTTCAGATTCAGCTTCAGAAGCTAGTACAAGAAATCGTCGTGGAGTAGGAGCAGGTTATTCAAGTAGAAGAAGCAGACGTAATTCTGAAGGTTATTATTCAGAAGAGGATAGTTATTATTCATCTGATGATGATTATTCATCTTCACGAGCCAGGAGAGCTTCCACAAGAGGAACATCGGGAACTAGTAGTGCAGGAGGAGCTGGAGGAAGAAGATCTTCAAATTGGGAAGATGACATTTATGATACAAATTACAACAAATCTAGATCTAGAGGAAATAGTGAAGTGGACAATTTAGGAACTCGTTTAGGAAACACAAGACTATCTCCAAGAAGATCAGATTCAGGTGCACCCTCACGACCACCAGTTGCTTCCAAACCTAATTTTGGAGGTGCTCCAAAATCCAATTCCACACAAGCAATTGCTTTATATACATTTAAAGGAGAACAAGGTGGAGATTTACCATTCAAGAAAGGTGACGTGATCGATATTCTTAAAAAGACAGATACTGTTGATGATTGGTGGACTGGAAGAAACAATAATATAACTGGTATTTTCCCAGCCAATTATGTCGAATTGATTTGAGCTTTTTGTTTTTCCATTTTTTTTTTTTTTTTTTTTCATTTTTTCATTTTTTCATTTTATTGTAGTAATGTTGTTTTAGTTTTTATTTTTTGTATAGTATATATTTACTTCTAAGTAGCTTTGATATATAAGTTTAAATTATTTGATTTCAAGATACGGGATTTTATATAGGTAAAATTCAGAAACCTCGAATACTGTAAATATATTACATGATATTTTATTATGGGTGCAAATCGATAAGAAATCAATTTACCCAAAGATTGAAAAAATATAATTAATTTCTTCCTATTCACAAACATAGGAACACCAAACACTGTCAACACAGCTCTTGGATAAGTCAATTTAAAATATTTGACCAATTGCATATTAATTTCTGTACATGTATTTATCAAATTGCAACTACTCACCAGATACAACCACTTGCAATCGTTAACCAACAACCGTATACCAAACACTGGCAAAGTGTACCTTAGCATGGAGTACTAGACTGAATCAAGTTTGACGTGAACCAACATTGTACATTCATCCAATTCTTGATGATAATCTACTTGTTCTTTAATATCGGCGTATAATTATCATCATGAGTGATATTTATTTTGTAGACGCATATACAAGATCAAGTAAGTCTTCCAATGGCATAAAACATTCAAGTCCTACCTATAACCTCGGTTTGGTGATGATTCGAGAACATCGTATAGTGGTGATTTGATATGTATTCTTCTGGTGATTGTGTTCAAAGTCTGGTTGCAAGATTTTTTTTTTTGAAAACTGAATTGACCAGAGGGGTCTTGTTTTGAAATCCTAATAATGCGCTTAGTATCAATGGCTGAAGCTATTGATCAGTCATAGTGTTACTAGAGTCAACCATCAACAAACAGGAATGTCTGTTAAAATAAATAAATAAATAAATCAATAAAAGAAAAATAATAACAAAAAGAAAGCAAAAAGAAAAATAAAATGTGTCGTCTATTCAAATCTATACAACTAATTTAATTTAAAAACTTCTTTCACAAAATGATCAACTATAATTTCACCTTCATCAAAATTGGGATCATAATGTTTTACAATAGCTGCACCATGGGTTCCTTTAGTGTGTCTAATAATAATTGGATATTTTTTCCATCCAATAGTATTTAAATTTTCCACAATATAAGCTTGATCCTTTTCTAATTTAATAGTTGGGAAATTTTGAGAATGACTTGCTTTCCAATTCATAGCATCATACATATCTTCAACTAATTGTTCTTGCTCATCATCAACCTTATGGGAAATCTCAGTAAAAACAGAAGGGTGTTCTTCTTCATCGTGTTCGTACATGTGTAACAAATTGTTTGATTTTTGTTGAAAGAATGCTCTTACTCTAATACGATTTAAAATTCTTTGAAAAATCGAAGTCAATACAAATACAGGGGTATAAACTGCAATTGTTCCTATTAATTTAATCCAATTCAAAGTTTTCCAAAACCAAGTAAATCTATTATTGACTGGTTTAGTTTTTTCATAATAAAATGGTTTTGTTGAATCAATCACATTTGGTTCATATCCTTTTATATACTCACATTTGATATTTTCTGGTCGTTTATTATACAGAGAATTGACTTTATCATCTGCTGAAATAGAAGCAGTATACCAAGAACATCTTTTATCATTCACAACGTTGGCATAAAGTGATTTATACTTGAAACTAGTCAATGCCTTGTAAAATTTTGATCTCGGATCAGCCATCCATACTAATAATGGTTTATTAAATTCACCAACTTTATCTCGAAGGAAAAATTGTGACCCAGTTGTGGCTAGGAACCAAGGAGCCATTCTATTATATAATCTGACTGAAAAATTATGAGTTTGTGCAACCAGTGTTCCAAGATGTGGTGTACAAAAAGTTGTAAAATTGACTGGTTCAATATTATCAAAGTATCCTTGACTACTAAGATACCCTATACAGTATCTTGAAATCAAACCTCCTAATGAATATCCGACAACAGAAAATTTGGTAACTTTATCTCCTTTAGCTTCAATCAATTTAGTTTCTTCCCATACTTCGTCTGAGATCCTTTTACCGTTAACATCAATTCCATCATATGTCAAATAACCTGTATGAGATCCTGTTTTATGGGTATGGATTATTGTATCATCACTAGGATGGACATTCTCGTGTATTTTCTTTTCAACATAAGCGAGATGGGATGAATTACCCCATACACCGTGTACTAAAATGATTAAATGATAGTTTGCCATTATAAAAAGCGATTGAGTAGAAAGAAAGAAAGAAAATAAAAAGGAAACTTAAAATCAAAAAGAAGACTTTTTATTTATAACGGGGATGTGAAAATTAAATTTATACAATTAAGCCGAGCCCCAAATATTTGAAATTAATAGTTTTACTCGCGTAATATTTAGATTCTCCTATACAATAATACTCTAAGCTGTCCCCACTTTTGTACGTATAAGTTTTTTTTTTTCTTTTTCTGTAATTTTTTTTTGGGTTAGAGAGAAAGCCAGAATTACAAAGTTTATAAATTGTTGTGCTTGTCTTCTGATTTTTTTTTTTTCCAATATTGACAAGATATGACTTTTATTTCTATTTACAAGATGAAATTACAGAATTAGAGACAACTTTGTAAAATAACACCAGTTGCAACCCCAACATTCAAAGAATCTACAATATAATCATTAGGTCTGTATTTCGGAACAGATACAAGATAATCAGATTTATTCTTCATATTTGTTCTAACACCAGCTCCTTCACTTCCAATAATTAACATCACTGGTGTTTTTCTTAAAACTTTTCGCAAATCTTCTAAATCAATGAATTTACTTGAACCTGCACCATCTTCCAAATCATCCTCAATATTTATAGTTTGTGAATTATGAGGTCTTCCACTTGTACTTATCACGTGCCAACCGTTTTCACGAACAGAATCGATAAACTTCAAACTTGAACCAGTTTGATAAATATCAATAAGTTCTAAAGCTCCAGCTGAAGCTTTATGAGTAACAGGACCTAATTTCGCAGTTGAATGATTTGGTACAACAATAAAATCAACTCCGAAAAAGTAAGCAGATCTGAAAATAGAACCCATATTTTGTGGATCTGTAATTTCATCCAAGTACAAGGCTAATGGATATAATTCTTCATCTTCATTGATAGAAGGTCTGACAACAGATTTTATCTCAGTAATTGTAGAATCATCATTTGAATCTTCTATTGATAACTGGTACTGTCCATTTTCCGAACGCCCTACTTCTTTTATGTATGGCACATCCAATTTATTTGCTTTCAACACAACACCATTATGAACACCATTTTTACATAGTATATTTAATGCATTCTTATCTTTCACTTTTTTAGCTTGCATGCCATACCTTTCTTTAGCAAGTGCAACGATTTCAGGATCTTCATTATTGAAAATGTATAAATCAATTATATTTCTTTTTCCAGCAGCTAATACAGATTTTACTGGGTGTGTTCCGAATACATAATCCAAAATGCTTTGATTTCTTTCAAAAATTGGTTCAGAATCATTACTTCTAGGGCCCCTTGATTCAATAAGATGTCGTCTTGCTTCTTCTCTTTCTTCTCGAGCTTTTTGTTGAAGTGATTTTTCATGTTCTATTTTCATTGCTCTGTATCTACGTTGTCGTTCAACCTTTTCATTCAACTGTTGTCTTCTCTCAGGTGATATGTTACCATATTTTCTTTTAAAGAAATCATCCTTTGATATGTTCTTCTTCTCCCAGGGTTTTAATTCTACTTTTGTCTGTGGTAAATTCTTCTCAAACAGTCTAACGTCGTCCTTAGGATTCAGATAATGTGGTTTAAATACAGGTTTAAAATCTTTAGATTTAGACTTCAACAAAGTTGTCGTTAGGCAGAATGATCGTTTCTGATATATCATGATTTGGTTGCAAGATGCCGTTGAAATTTTTTTTTTCTTTTATTTTTATTTTTTTTTTTTCATCACTTCCAACAAAATATAATAGTCTACGTACAATATCAATAAATAAACTTTAATCTATAAAGATTTACGACAAAACACCTTTAGTACTTGGAATATCATTTCTACCTGTTCTTGAAATAGCTTCCCTAATAGCAATTGCCAAAGCCTTGAACGCGCTTTCAGCTCTATGATGGTCATTAAAACCTCTTAAACAATCAACATGAATAGTTATACCAGCAGACCCAGCAAAACTTTCTAATACATGCGGAATCATTTCTGTTGATAAATCACCTATTTTTTCTCTTTTTAAACCCAATTCAATAACTGCAAATGGTCTATTGGACAAATCAACTACTGCTCTACTTAAAGCTTCATCCAATGGAGCAAAACCATGACCAAATCTTTTGACTCCTTTGATTTGTCCCAAAGCTTCTTTAAACGCCATACCCAAACTGATTCCTACATCCTCAGCAGTGTGATGATCATCAATATGTAAGTCCCCAATACATTCAACAACTAGTGACCAACCAGAGTGTTTGGCCAAAGCATGAATCATATGATCAAGAAATCCAACTCCAGTTTGAACATTTATATATTGAGTTCCCGACACTTGTTTGGCATGGTGTTCTTCAACTGATTGATTCGGAAAAATTGATTCTTTTAATTCAAGTTTTCCACCATCCAAGTTAATGACTATTTGTATTTTAGTTTCGTTGGTTACTCTATTAATTAAAGCTTCTCTTGACATTGTTGTATTATAAATTGATAACAGTCTAGTGGTTGAAAAAAAAAAGAGAAAGAAACGAAGACAAAAAGGCTACAGTAAAAAGTGAGTCAGAAATTTACGCATGTCTGAGAAAAACAAACAAACAAATAGGATAGACAACTTGGTCTTTTTCTCTAATGTACACATATATGGAGTACCTACAGAAATGCTTTTACAAATCAACCAATTGGAATGAGGATAACATATTTTCAAATATAACAGCCACATCACGAGCGCTTTTGGAATTTCCTATACCTAACGGATTTAAAATAGATTCATCATCTAAAACTACCGATTATCTGGCTTCATCATTCACATTATCTAATTATCATCAAATAAATGGATCATTGGCATATTTGTACTCATCGATACCATTGTCTAATACAATGGGAACGAAAGATGTATCTTTACAGGACGCGATTGCCGGGTTCCGAATCATTGAACCTTTAGTTGGACAAGTCAAAGCAAGTAACAATATTTCATATAACAAGAGTTTGTTATTATATGGACGAATGTATTTTCCGGGATCTGCATTGGAAGCAATGATAATCAAAAGAATTACCGAAAATACACAGATGTTAATCAAATGTGTGAATAATCCACATCTTCAGAAAAACGGAACCATGATTGTATACTTGCAAAACAATACTGCAAAATACCTGAGAGAGTTAATATATTCCACAAATGAAGCATTGATTGGGTTGAGGTGTCTATATAATTTGGGCACTCCAACATCAACAATTAGTATGAACCCACCAGTAATACCAAAATTTGACAATTCTGTTGTATCTATAGGAACAGAGATATGGTATGCAGCAAGAACTATGAGTCCTGGGTTATCAGCGGCATTGAGATATTCCACGAGGTCGACATCTACTGGGAAACCGTTAACTATGACATTGGCAATTAATCCTATAGTGGGCCATATTTCTTCTACTTATACCGTCAAAACATCCGTTGCTTCTACTTTTTGCTCACGGTATGATTTTAATTTATTTTCTTATGCTAGTAATTTATCCATAGGGTTTGAAATTTATAGCTATGCCAACAAGAAAAAACATAGGATCCCAATTAACCAGGAGATACAATCATCCAGTGAAGAAAACAAATACCTCAAAGAACATCCAGAACAACTAAGAGATTACAGAGTTCCTATCAAGGCTTACAGAAACCAAAAGACAATTATAAATCCTATACAAAATTTGGATAATGTGTATCACATAAATCCATCATTATTTTCAGACCACGGTGAAAGTGTCACGACTGCGTTCAACGCGGTAGTGAACCAAAGCCATTTTACTAGTGTTTGGAAAGTAGCACTAGGACTATCTGATTTCAAGGTGTTATGGGAAGGTAGACTTCGAGACTTTTTGGTCAGTACAGGATTCAGGGTAACTTTAAATCCAATTACAAACACACCAGAGCTAAACAAGTTGGGAATATCGTTTTCATATTCACTTTAGATAAAATTTGTATATTCATAGACATGGATAGAGCAATTCGAAATGGCATTTATGGGCAAAAATGTTGTAGTTTCAGTTTTCACACTTGAGTATATGATACAGCAAAGATGGAAAATAAAAAAAAGTAGTATTCTTTCCGCACGACCTATTTGACCATAAAAAAAAAAAAAAAAAAAAAAAAACTTTTCACCAATAACTCTACCCTTGTACAATATTACCAAAATGAATGGTGCAAATAGTGAATTATTCAATTTGGTGAAAAATTCGAGACTAGCACAAGTTGCGAAACCACTTCTGAAGGATATTCGTGGAAGATCAAACACGCCAACTCATCAAGTTATTTTCACACCAAAGTCAAGTTCTTACAGATCAGATTATGGTTTAAAAACAATGTTACCAAGTAAAGTTGGTTCATCACATATTTCATTTAATAATATCGATAATTTTCAAAGTATGCCCGACGTTGAAAAAAATGGAGGATTTCATTATAAACAACAAATGTTTAAAGAATTGGGATTATCTGTTAAAACCCACTACTCAAGTACAAACCCTTTATTTCGTAATGAAAACACTAAAACTAACAAAAAGGTTAATGATGGTAGTTTAGCAAGTGCATTGAATATGTCAAGTAAAGCAAACATAAAGGAGATTGAAAGCACCTTGAAGAAATCCCCTACTCTTTATAATGACTTCCGTCAATATTTAGTTGAAAACCATCCTAAGGTTTTATTAGCTTCTACTTCTCCACTGGAGGTTGCAGAATTGTTAAGAGAGTTTTTAGCTTCTAGTAAAGTTCAGAAACATGATTTTAACTTGTTCAATCAAGACAAATCAGGCTCAACATCATTTCAAGTTCAAGGGACCGGAGGATTCTCATATAATCAAAAGGGTAGATTGAGAAACACACCTAACGGTATCAAATATGGTACCGTTGCTCCAGGTAGAATTATTGATAATAGAGAAGTCGCAGTGGCTGGTTTTGTGGCCAGTGTAACTGATCGTTCCATTGCTTTACAATCCAATTATGCTAGAAATTTTCCAGGTAAACATCAAAGACAATTTGTTGTTCCTTTTAAAATTACCGAAGCAGAACTTTCTGAAGATGGTAGTCTTAAAGTCTTTACCGAAGGTATCAAAAGTGGTAAATGGATGGAAGAAAATGGTAAATACTCTCCTTCTTCAACTAACCATGCTGGTTCTGCAGAAAGAAATAAAGCCGATAGTGAAAGTTTAGCAAGTTTGTTAAATTTGATTCTTCCTACAAAATAAAAGTATAACAAAAAAACCTCTTGTATATACATTTCAAATACATTAATACATGAATATCCTCTACACGTGCTCCCCAGCCTCGTCTGTTTCAGTAAGTACTGAAACGGCACCGTCATTTTGAATTTGTTCTGGTTCAGCTTTGATTTCATTTTTCGAAGAATCCAGTTTCTCCATTTTAACCTTTTTATTGTCATCAGTTTGAGATTCATCTTTGTTCTTTCTCTTTTTGGGATACTTTTTAGGTTCCGTCGGTTTGTCATGTTGTATCGTTGGTATGCCAACCATTTTCTTTTCTTCTTGATTTAACAGCGCTCTGACGCCCTCAGCTAAACTTTCATCTAATTTACCATCCACTTGATACCAAAGGTAAAAAGATGAAGTCCTAGTTCCTACTTGAAGGATATGTTTCATTTTCTCCTGAACTTCTTTTAATGGTTTAACACTATTTAGAAAAATGGGCACTAATTTAGAAGGTATCCCATGAATTGTGATGGACAAACTGGTGTATCTATATTCTGGCTCAATTGGAGGTTCCAATGGCTTCGGAGTAGTTTGCTTTCTTGGAACTGGTCCTCTATGTTTCTTCTTCCCTCTTCTGACAGGTCCCTTTCGTTTCGCCGGAACAGATTCTTCTGATTCTGGTACTGGCTCATCATCCACTACGGTTTCTATATTCTCTGATTCTGCTGGTTCCTCATCTACAACAACTTCGGAATCATTCTTCTGAGAAATTTCTTCAATTTTCTCCTCGACTTTTTGCTGTTGTTGCTTACCTTCTCGCGCTTCTTTCTGTTCGCCCTCTCCTTCTTCATCTTTCTGTCCCTCTTTCTGTCCGCCTTCTATTTCGCCTTCTACTTCTCCTTTCTTATTTGCTTCTTCTTTCTTTTTCCTTTGCTCTTCCTCTTCCTCCTTTTCTTTTTTCTTTTTATTATATTCTTCTAACTTTTTCTCATATTCATCAATTTCTTTTTGATTATGTAGCCAAACAAAACTCATTAATATATCTTTGTTATCAGAATTATCATCATTATCAGCATTAATCATAGTACTGGGAGGAAGTTCTTCACAAATGGCATATTGCGGTAGCATAAATCTTACATTTGGATTTTCAACAAATTCAAACAACAAGGTGGCATTTTCCAAATACCTTTCCTGAAAAGCAGTCAATTTTAGATCCCTTGGTATATCTGATTTTTTAGTGGGTTTTGCAGGTTTTTCTTCTTTCACTTTTTTAGGCTTTTCAGGTTTAGTTTCAGCTGGTTTCACAGCTTGTTCAGCTTTAGCAGATTCTTCCCTTGGTTGGTCTATGCTTTCAGCTGGTTTCACGACTTGCTTAGATTTAGCAGATTCTTCCCTTGGTTGGTCTATGCTTTCAGCTGGTTTCACAGCTTGTTCAGCTTTAGCAGATTCTTCCCTTGGTTGGTCTATGCTTTCAGCTGGTTTCACGACTTGCTTAGATTTAGCAGATTCTTCCCTTGGTTGGTCTATGCTTTCAGCTGGTTTCACAGCTTGTTCAGCTTTAGCAGATTCTTCCCTTGGTTGATCTATGCTATTATTCTGCTTCTCTGTAACTTCTGGTTTATTAACCCGACTTGTGCTGGGTTTAGATTCTCTTACTACCTTCTTTCTTACAGGATTTCTCTCCAAATCATCCCATACTGATTGATCAAAAGGTGGTCGACCCATTTGTCTTGCTCTCTGCATATATTTTTGAAAAAGTAGTATATTATCGGCAGATGCCTTACCCAGTGCAACTGTTCTCATCAAGGAATTCAAATATTTATCTCTTAATGCAATAAGGTTCAAATTAGATATCATTATTTGACTGTCTTCGGTTTCGATATCATGAGAAGCTGTCAATTTACGCGGTAATCCTTCTTGTGGTATCGTTTCAGGCGTAGATAGAGTGCTATTACTTTCGTTTTTGATTGCCAATTCAGCTTGTGAACCTGTGGCATTATTGACATGATCTTTCAAAGTATCTTCAGTTGCTTTCTTTTTCACATATTTATCAACTTTGTCATTTTTATTCTTCTCCTTTTCTGCTCTCATCTTAATCTTGTTTTCTTTTTCTTCTTTAACTTTCAATTTTTCTTCCCTTTCCTTTTCCTTTTCCTTAACTTTTTGTAGTTTTTCCTGCTCTTTCAATAACCGGTTTTCTTCCCTTTTCTTGTCCTTCAATTCTTTCTCCTTTAATCGATTCAACCTTTTCTCTTCCTTCTCTCTTTGTTTCTCCATCTTAATCTCACTCACATCAGATCTCTTATCCTTTGCAATAAATATTCTAATTTCAAAAAAATGTATACCCAACGATATCCCACCATCACACAATTTAACCATGATATCCCTAGCGCTTGAATCATTATTCAACACCATTTCTCTATTTAAATAAATATCATTCTCCATTGATTTAGGTAATGGTTTATTCAAATCTAATAATTTTCTAACATATGACGATTGTTTGACCCAATATAATTTAAACATAGGGCACAATGACAAATAATTGTTTCGTGATTTGATTAATGAGTAATACAAAACTCCGGTATCCTTGATGGTTAATGGTTGCGTAAATACAGATAACTGAGGCTGGGAATAAGATACTGGCAACGATTGAAGTATATCATAAGGACGAATAATTGTTTTGGATACATTTTCCTGTTCATTTTCTATCTCTTCACGTTTCGAACTCGTGATTCGACGTCTTATCCTCGGTGCCATAGGTTGTTGTTTACAAAGAATGAATTTTCCAATTGAGCTTTTTTTTTTTTTTTTTTTTATTTTTTAGTGTTGCGCGACATGCACTTTACATTTGTCTACTGTCTTATAAACCTATCTATAAAATATCATCAAGTACTTCTAATCCTTGATTGAAAAGTTTAATAATATTGTCTAATTCAGTAACCAATTTTTGTTTACTTGTAGTGTCTAAGAAAATATCACCACTAACATTAGGAATTATAGGGAAAACATTGTTTGAACTATTTGTACTGCGATGTAATGATGTCAGATTAACATTATTACTTACTGGAGCAGTACTAACATTGCTTCTGGATAAAAATGCACTTGGTGGACCACCAGGTAAAGAGCTTAAACTTGTTAAATTATGACTTGATGAACTTCCAAGTGATTTTTTAGTTCCCTGTATAATATTTTGGTGTGGCCTAGTCCCGATTGTCTGTTCTTTTGATTCGTCGGAATTAATTAATGGGAATAACTGTGATTGATCTTTTTCGGTTACTGGCGTCATCGAAACTTGCATGGCAGCTGCTTGTGAAGGGTTTATACCAAATTGGTTAACATTTTCATTATCTTGATGATTATTAGTCAATGCATTCAAGTTGTTTATCATATTATTCGATGGAGTTGGCATTTGTATAAATCCAGGTTTGCTTCTTTTACTTTTCGCCATGTTTGGTTGTTGTGCAATCGAAGATGATGTAGGAATAGCAGGCATAGATTGTTGAGTGGTCAATTGTGGTGGCTGAGATGTGTTGTTAATTTCCTGTTTCATATTTATTGGTTGTAATAATGGATTTGAATTTGATTGTAATGCTTTCATTTTCGATGGTGATCCTGTCTTATTTATATTGGTTGCGTTTAAAAGTCCAGCACTAGATGGAGGTTTAGGAGAAGGTGTTCTCACAGAACTTGGTGTAGTATAAGGTGGGGTATGCGGTGCAGCAGGTTGCTGAAGCTGTGAATTGATACTTCCAACAGTATTTGAAATGGTTTTTTTCCTTTGTCGATTAACGTTACCGTTATTATCTTTTGGTGATGTATTTAATGAAGAAAATCTACTTTCTAAATTAGCTGAAGCAGATTGGGAATGATACAATGTCGGTGGTTTATTCAACTGATGACTAGAGTTCATCGTAGATGAAAGTGAAATGTTACCACTATTAGCAGCCGATGACGGTAACTGAGAAAGACTATCCATATCTGGAATTTCAATAGTGGGGGACTCGATCCTTTCACTAATATTAGATACCGGAGGCCGAGTCAAACTTTCATGATCTTCTGAACTATCCTTAAATAACATTTGCAAAGACTTAGGAACTTCTGTTGTAGATTTATTCAACGTAGGGTTAGCATTTTTCAATGTTGTATTGGAGTTAGTAGCTAATGTACTTTGACTTCTACCAGTAGTAGGTAGTTTTAACGTCGGCAAGGTACCATATGGATTAAAATTGTCTTGGTTTGCTGTATCAAAGTTATATTCATATTGATCATCAACTTTATCCATATTAATATCATTTTCCATAATATATTCTCTACTACTCAAAGAATCAAAATCCCATTTAACTTGGATCTGATGATTTTGTGAATCCTGGTACCCATCAACGGCAAGGTTTTTACCTACAAGATCATCAACAGTTTCTTCTTGTTCATCTTCTAAATTAATAAAAACGGAATCTCGAGATGAATTTCTATCTCTCCATAATAAATATTTTGAAATAACCTCTTTTAAAATCGACGTTGGATAATTTCTATAAGTTTTAACCAACTTACATTTCAATAATTCATCAGCAGAAGGTCTTTCCTCAGGATTTTCATCAAGACATAAAGCAATACATTCTTTTAAACCCAGTGAATATTCTCTTCCTTCTAATCTAGGAGGTGTCAGTTTAGAGATTAATTGCATTGCCCAAGAAGCATCTTTATCACAATAAGGTGGATTTCCAGTAGCAATTTCGTAAATTGTAATCCCCAAAGACCAAATATCAGCTTTACTATTATAAGAATCACCGGTACGTATAACTTCAGGAGCCATCCAGTATGGAGTTCCTGCCATTGTTGTTCTTTTAGTAGAATTAGCTGTCAATTTTGCGGCAACACCAAAGTCACATAATTGGATGTTACCTTCTTTAGAAATCAAAACATTAGCTGCTTTTAAATCTCGATGAATGACTCCCATTCTATGTACAGCAGATAAAGTAAATAATAATTCTCGTACAATAATTGCAACATATCTTTCTTCCATTACCCCAGCTTTTAATAACGTTCTTAATGAACCTCCGGCACAATAATCCATGATGATCCATAATTTGGTATCATTTAATATACATCCATAATAATGAGTAATATTAGGGATATTTTTTAGTTCTGTTAAAAATTGGATTTCTTGTTGTACATCAATAACTTCATCTTCTTCAGTATCTAAATTAAGTACTTTAATGGCGACAATTTGTTTTGTTTGTTTATTATAAGCTTTATATACAACTCCAAATTTTCCCCTACCAATGACTTCGGTACGTTTATACATTGAAACCACACTCATTCTATAACCATTACTTTTATGTGCTGATTGTGTATCGTGTAATAAAACTGTTTCAACAAAAAATAAAAAAAAAAAAGAATAAATAAAAATATAAGAACAAATAAAAAATAGGCTACCTCACTATTGTTGTTGCTGTTAAGGATATTCAATTATAGATATCTATTATGATATTATTGATAAATGGTAAAAATAAGTTAAAATGGCAAGATTTCTCTCTCGTTCTGCATTCTAGATCGATTTTTTTTTCACTTTTTTTTTTCTTTTTTTGATTTTATTGTGTTCCTCAGTTCTGTTGGTAGTTGTGGACGTAATTTCATGAATTCGGTCTTGTCTAGTGCTTTAGAAAACATGTCTGCTACATTCATTTCTGATTTCAAATATGATCGTGCCAATTCATTGATATCTAGAATTAACCGACAGATATATTTTATACAAATGTCCACAGTTCTTCTACTATGACTAACTTTTCGATTGTTGGCTACTTTGATTGCAGGTTGATTATCTTCAAGTATCACAATTCGTTGGTGTTTTAAATCTAACGATCTAATTGTATCTAGAACAATAATTGCTCTATTAACTGTTTCATATAATGCAACAATTTCACTTGCAATTGAACTTTCAGTAATACATCTTTGTTTCTTTGACAAATCAAGTTTTATTAGTTGGTTCAGTCAGTGGTCTCGATATTGCTCTGTAATATCTTAATTAACATAATCTTCATGTTTATATATATATATATATATACTTATCATATACTTATATACTTATCCTATACTTATATATTTATCATATCCATTTTATGTCTATACAATTTACTCATTGCTGCAAATCCAACAGATTTAATAATTGAGTTTGTTCATATGACAATCTATGTTTAATACTATTTGGAGATACTATAGAAAGATTGATTTCTTCATCTTCATTCAATTCAACTGATAGCTCCATATCACATTGATCTCTTGCTTGTTCTATAATTTCAGTTAAATCTCTTCTTGGCTCTGTATCGTCTGTATAAGATTTGCTGACTGTAGATGATCTTAATGATGACGACCTCGAGGAACCTTCAATTAATCCAGTGAACTCATTGGTTTCGCGGAGCAAAGTATGATGAACATGACCATCATTATATGGGAATTTTAATCTGATTAAATCATTATCACCATCACCTCTTTCCATCTCCATTTCTAAATCTTTACATTCATTGTCTTTGTGACCAAAAGCACTATCCCAACTCAATATAACTACTCCACATAAAACACCCATCAATCCAATAATTATCCACATCAACAGAATCAACGACATTCTATGACTACTGATTAAAGAATTAAAAATCAAATCATTCACTAAATTCATCAAATTGTAAATCAAAAAACAAAAAGGATACAAAATCGCAGTTGTAATTTCTGCCAATGCCAAATTAAACGCAGTCAATTGTAAACCAACAATACACAACATTGTGACTAATAATAAATATGGTAATGAATTTGAAATAGTAAGTAAATTACTGAATTTCTCATGTAATATCGTTTCAATAATCACATCAATGAGGGATTTTGCAAACAAAAAAGTATGTGCAGTTAATGTTCCGCTAATTATACCATAGTTTATACCTTTCACAAATTGGTATTTGCTAAAGCCATGGATTACCAAATTTTGATCGGCACTTTGTCTTTGTTGTTGGTACTTGAAATTACGTATTTTTTTATTCAAATACGTATAATTTACCATCAATAGCATTCCCATCATAATGAACGTGCCCACAAACCAAAGTATAAAATGTGGACGAAATAATTTTGTCACGATCTCATGGAATCGTTCATTTATATCTGGTGTTGGATGTGGCTGTGGCAATGGAGGTATGTTCCCATTATAAGCAATAATTATTGCTCCTACGGAAATGACGCCTGTACCGACCCACAAGTTATTAGTGAAATGATCGCCCGGTAGTAATAAACAACTTAGAATAGAGTTAAATATAAGCCCAATACTTTGTAACGGTGATAATATAATCAAAGGTAATGTACTTATTTGGATAATTGATCCTAGAACATTCGCTATTATAAATAATAAAAATCCAAACAACCACATATTTCTTTTATACTTTTTTCGCTGAGGGTTTAAATGAACTACTTGAATTTGTTGTCTTTGTTGTTGAGTTGGTTGTTGTCCATTATCGGGATTGGTCGGTACTTGATCTATAGGCAGGTATTGAATATGTAGTAGATGTGATTTCCTTTGTAATGTTATACCTAGTGATTGTAATCCAGAAGATATTACAGCTACTGAACATCCTAGAATGATAGATGATGTGGATGATTCTGACATTGTTGCGTTGAGGATGTT
>JAKTXM010000373.1:13076-29602 GCA_030582575.1 Candida buenavistaensis | reverse complement strand
GAATCCAAGAAAAGGGATTATAAGGAGCCCATTGGACCGTCTTTTCTTTCAAAAAATTAAAATTATCTCGTAAAAATTGAACACATTGGTCTACAAAGTTTGGCTTAACCAATTTAGGATTTAATTTCCCGTCCCAACAATATTTCTGAAAACATTTTTTACATTGTTCAGTTTGGTCAATACCCCTTCTCTCTTGTTCACGTCGAATAATTGCACATCCGACACAGGCATTCCATTGTGGATCTAATGTCATGTTCAATCTCGAAGCAGCTTCAAACCCATTTTTGATAAGTGCATCACGCTCTTCATTATCGTATCTCATTTGGAAAGTTGATGTATTTGACCAGTATGAAAATGGCCGATTTGCGATATAGACAATAACTGGTACGTTATAGGCACTTTCTAAATCACCTGTGAGAGAAGTCAAATTCTGGGCATCACAACCAAAAAAAGTAGGTTTCTCTGTCAATTTCAAATTGATAAATGTGTTTTCGTCAGGAACGTATGGGAAAAAAGTACCATTTCCTTGTTTGCTAAATTGTCTCTCGTACGTCGCTACCAATGAAGCTCCATTTGGCCACCCTTGGAAATTAGCAGAATTATCAAACGCAAATATTACATCCATATGACGATCTGATATTAACAATGGATCAAGTGGGATATTTTGACCATCCTCCCCGCCATCACATAGAAATAATGAATTATTAGTTGCTATTTTATGGGATGTACCTATTTGGGTTCCATAAAACGGATTTGGTTTAAAAACTGCAATATCTTCATTGTTGTTTGATATATTTTGTAAAATTCCCTTGAGAACCGATTTGATTGATTTCACTATGGGTAATTTGTCAACATCAAACAAAGAGCTTAGTGTCCCCTTGATATACCCAGTTGAATTGAAACCACCAACACATTGATTATCGCGAACTGAATCACCAATTATTATTGTATCATTATTAGTACACTCTTCCATATTTGGCATAACTGGTGATTTATTAATTAATGATGAAGACAAAGTATAATTATCAATTCTGGCCAAAGCTTCGTTAAATAATGATGAAGAAGTACCCATTATAAACCCGGCATTATCATAACCGCCGATACACTGCCCATTTACTGGGATTCCATCTCTAACATTAGTACCTAAATATTTTAGCTTAAAAAATTGATATAGCGATGGATCCCACGACCCTAGTTCGAATGGATTAAATTCAAAAATAGTTGAGTTACCATTAATGATACATGACTCTGGAGTTCTGCCATTTGCCACGGAAATAGGAAAGGGCATTTGGTGGCTAGTAAATACTGGTGATTCTTGTAATGTAGAAAATGTCAATGCTTTACCATTATCTTTAAAGAATTGATACGATAACGCTCTTCCCCATGCGTCAGTGAGTGATACTTCAAAACCAGCATTCCTTTTGTCTTGCAAGTCTTGATTGATTTGAATAATGAAATCAAGCGTTTTTACCAAATTGGTTCCTCCATATGCAAAAATAGAGTTTCTTATATCCCAGATTTCTGATTTAATAACTGAATCCAATGATGTAAAATTATTCATTGCAATTGTTCCAATTAACCAATTTCCTCCGGATAAACCAGCAAAATAAGTGCTCGCTTGAAGTAGCCCGCCTAGTCCATGTTCCCAAGCACCTTGTGTTCTATTATCTAATGCCGAAAGTTGACCTCCACCATTCAACATTGCCCTGTATCCACCACCAGAAAATGCAAGCCCAATGTTGATTCTGGTATTGGATAAGAACTCGTCAATATCAACTCCACTCATATTGGCATTTCTTAGAAAGCTTGCTAAATTTTTAGTTGTAATTTTGTTTCTTCCTTGAACCCATTTTTGTTCTTCAGCTGAAATAGTGTTTGCAGTTCGGATCAATGAACCTTGTGGGCATTCTATAGGACCCGGTGCGTATGAATTTGTGGGAGACCATGCATGGGTAAGTACAAGATAAACTAAAAGTAGTAGTAATTTCATAAAGTGCTTAGAGTGTTCCAATACGTTGTGGATTTGCTTTTGTTTGCTTTGTTTTCTTTGTTAGTTCATTCGTGGTTTTGAGCCCTCAAACAAAAATGAATATGCAACGTGTCACCGAAAATTGTAGTCTAGAACTAAATCAGATCTACCTATTACAGATTATGAATTCCAAAGCAAATCTAACAGTAGAAGTACAATGGTTGCCTGATACTTGGAAGCCTTTATTGTTCAAGTTCACTATATTTTAAAAAAGCTTTTCTTCTTGAGTAAAATCCAAAATAAACAAAACAGAAAAAAAAAAAAAGCCAACAAACACGGGAACCCCAAACTATTCTCTTGATTGACAAAATTAGAAACCATCCACATAATGTGGTAGAAGTGCTTTGCTTACCCATCATCTGGTAGCATTACATGTTTAGAACCAGGGAATAGCGATCCAAAAGGTTCCTATTTTTTCTTTAGACTGAACCATGTGTCAGCTGTCCCCTGAAACAAACGCACAAAGTCACCAGATGCGGGTATTCAACGTAATTCTCTTTTTGATTACGCCTTTCCAAGAACTAATTCCTAAATCTTTAGAAAAGAAGCTGGAACCTAGAATACATATATAAAATAAGTCTCAAGCTAATTACTGCTTTTTATAGTCTTTAAAGTCACCCACACACGACTATAACAAAGAACCGATGTTGTGAAAGTATACTATTCTGGGAATATTTGATATGCTTTTGTAAATCTAGTTGATCCCAATTATTTTACAGTCCTGATAGTGAGGATCATATTATAGTCAATTTTAATTCGACGAAGCTGAGCCGACACTGTTGTGTATTTCGCAATGGGAGTCAAAGTGACACAAAAGTATCTAATCCGTAAAAGGTTCTGGCTAACATTAGAAGGTCTCTAGAGCTTACTGTAAATTTGAAAAATGTTTTTAACCAAGTTTCAAACAAGGTAAATTCCAAATTGTAACATCATAAAATTATAAAGTTTAACAACATTTAAGTCAAATTAAAGTCCAAAAAACTATGAGATATGGTCTATGAAGTTATACCACTTCTGTTAGGTAATTGGTACTTGAAGTCATTGAAACTACCGGTTTCTTCCTGAATCATCTCTTGTTACAATTTCTCTACAATTTTTATACAAGTATCTTATTACTCTCTTACTTTCCTGTTTACTATTTATAGTCTCTTGTTTCCTAGACTAAACTTTCATAGAAAACTATCTACCGAGTCTTACCGAGTCTAGTAAAATTTAGACTTATTACAACTCACTGTAAAATATTGTTATCGAAATCAATCTATTTATATATTAAACTGTTGCTTTCATTCAGTGAATTAAACCCAATATAAAATAAATCAATAAGTTGACTCAAGTAGTCAAGTTAATATTCTCTTGTAGTTTAACGGTCAGAATACGCGCTTGTCACGCGCGTGATCGGGGTTCGATTC
The DNA here is from genome assembly GCA_030582575.1 of Candida buenavistaensis. Taxonomy (NCBI): domain Eukaryota; kingdom Fungi; phylum Ascomycota; class Pichiomycetes; order Serinales; family Debaryomycetaceae; genus Candida; species Candida buenavistaensis. The sequence goes on along the minus strand of JAKTXM010000373.1, from coordinate 26,164 downwards.
CCCGCAAGAGAGTTTTTTTTGCATGCAAAAAAGTTAAATATTGGCACCCTGAATTTCTACAGTAAAGAAAACGGGGCTAGAAAGATTTTCTTTTTCTTTTTTTTGGAAAATGGATTACATCTAGTAAAAGTAAGCTAAATAATAGTGACTGTGAATCAAGTTTACTATTTTGGTAGCAACATGTCTACAAATTAATTTTTTTTCTTGTTTCGGTCTGTGGTAAATTTAAACGGAAATATTAGAATAGCTAGTATTGTAGATCTATTGAACACTTGTTGTTTAAAGTGAGTCGCTAGAATTGGCGTTGAATATGGTTAGCTTTTGCCGGATATTGGCAATAAATCACGTGATTAGTGATATCCTTGAAAACTTTCAGTTGCGCTAAATACGAAAAAATAACCACTCTATTTGTCATCACATCTCAATTATCAATGAAACCTAGATACTTATCGTATACGTCGCGACTCCTAACAAAGTCCTTTAAAGTAGCAATTGTTGGTACTGGACCAGGTGGGTTTTATACTGCTCATCATTTACTTAACAAATCGTCGCCAGATGTGAATCTTGATATTGATTTTTTTGAAAAATTACCGACCCCATACGGATTGAGTAGATATGGCGTGGCACCAGATCATCCAGAAGTGAAAAATTGTGAAGAACATATGAGAAATATAATGAAAGATTTCAGCAGCTCCGAAAGTCGTCACAAGGTACGATTTTTAGGGAATATCGAAGTTGGAAAAGATATATCGTTAAGAGACTTAGAAAAAAATTACAATTCGATTATTTTGGCTTATGGATGTACATCGGCAGATAATAAATTAAATATTCCTGGAGCAAATTTGCCAGCGGTTGTACCTGCGAGACAATTTGTTAATTGGTACAATGGCCACCCAGATTATTATGGCACTCAAAAATATATCCCACCTCCGTTGGAGAAAATTAGGGCTGTATCAATAATTGGTAATGGTAATGTGGCATTGGATGTGGCAAGAGTATTACTTGCTGACCCGAAAGAGCATTGGGCGAAAACGGACATTACTAAAGAAGCTCAACAATTGCTTGAAAAGAGTACAGTTGAACATGTAAGAATAGTGGCAAGACGAGGAATTTTGGAATCTGCGTTTTCCAATAAAGAGATAAGAGAGTTATTAGAATTACCTGTGAACTTCATTCCAGTTGAAAAAAGTATAATGGATGTAGACACAAAAAAATTAGGAAGAGTTGACAAGCGAAGAATATCAATTATTGAAAAATACAGCAATAAGCCACCAATTGATACCGCTCGTTCATGGAGTTTAGAATATTACAAGAGCCCCGTTGAGTTTATTACAGGAAATGATAATTTACTCAGTGCTACAAAATTTGTCAAAAATAAGAATGCCAATGACCCATTGGCCCCACATAAAGTAATACCAACTGATGAGTACGTCACAGACACCAATGAACTTGTTATTTTATCTATTGGATATCAAGGTTCACCACTTCCAGGTTTTGAAGAACTAGATATATGGTATGGTAACGATAAACTTCACAATAAAGATGGTAGAATATTGTCAATCGAATCAAAAGATAAAGATGATCATAATTCAATTTTCAAGACTGGATGGTATGCCGCTGGTTGGATTAAAAATGGACCCAAAGGAGCAATTGCCAACACAATGATGGATTCCTTCGATACTGCAGATAAAATATTAGAAGATTTGGCTAATAATAAATATATCAAAGTTGATTCACAGGAAAGGTATGAAACTCCCAATACAGTTAATTGGGGTGATTGGGAAAAATTAAACGATTATGAGCTTAAAACTGGGGAAGAACTTGGAAAGACAAGAAGCAAGGTTACTGATAAAGAAGAGATGTTAAACAGAATGAAGTGATGTATGTAAATAGTTAAGTAGACATATCATTATTAATTGCAGGGTTTGGGATTTGCATAACATGACTTTTTTGGCGATCCCGCGCGAGTAAGGAAAAAAAAAATATAAAAAAAAAAAAAAAACTTCAACAAATTTCTTCCATCATTCAACCATATCAAGAATAAAATGTCATTACTATATTTTACTGAAGAGGTGATAACCGATTTTACTGGGAGTGGGATGGATCCTCTTTTTGAAGTGGTGGAATCGTATCAGGAATCTGATCCCGAAACTGAAGATATACTCGCACATCTTTTCACTGAGTTGCTAATAACATTTGAAGAGGATAAATTAGAAGTTAACGATATAAAGAGATTTCTTGGTCAAGCAATTAAATCTGATGATCATGCAAGAATATTTTTTCAAGTTCTTAATCAATTTGCTGTATCAAAGAATATACGGGACCTTTTGCATTTGCTTTTCCGCGACAACAAAGTCAAAACGGAGACGTTGGCATTACATCTTAGTTCGGATTTCTTAAAGGGGGTTGAAATAGTCCCGAAAGATTATTTTCAAAAATCATTGAGTCATAAAATAAGAGACGAATATTTCACCCAAAAAAAATTTAACTTACTCCATGAAGAATCTGAAGGATACGCCAAATTGGTAACAGAAATATTTTTTGTTTTAGAAAGTGGAACAGCAGAATATCAAGTTGATTACGCTAATCAAATAATCGAGAAATTAATTGGTCATTATGATTTAGATCCAAATAGATGCTTAGACTTGATTCTTGAAATATTTGGTGGAGCTGTTGTTTCTGATTATAAATTTATGTTGGCTTTTTTGAGACAATCTAGATGGTGGCCAAGTGTGGAAAGTGATAATTCTTCTTTGTTGACATTGAATATTGGTGGAAATGATTCTGCAGCAAAAATACTTGGATTGAAATTGTTGTGGAATTCGGATAATAAGGATTTACCTGAAACATCTAGGCTATTGATTACTCTTTTGATCAAAGAAGGGTTCATTAGCTTTGGATCATTTTACAAATATTTGTCACCGGATGACGGCAAAATGAAGATTGTTGAAAATGAGTATAAAAAGAAATTAGAAAGAGATGTTCTGGTTGCTGGAGCTACCGCACTAGCCTTAGCTGCTCCATTGGCTGACGAGGAAGACGAATTGGAAGGTGAATCAAAAGATAAGAAAATAACAAGCAATATTAAGAAAGAAGACCCAGTAGAAGATTTACCTGCATTATTAAAACGTAACTCGAAATTTCAATTTTTGAAAGCATTTTTGAGCATGGGGGTTTATTGGCCATCGATTTTTATGCTCACAAAATATCCATACTTGGCACATGTTGATGAGGAGGTGCCTTTTTTAATCAATCGTTTATTTGAAGCAATGTTCGACGACTATTATAAACAAACACGAAATTTCAGTGACCAAGATATACATGATTTACACGAAATGAAAGGAGCTGTATATTCCAGACAACATAATTCAGTTTATGTTGAGCCTGTTTCTATTCTGCGTTTGCTTAGTTTTAAACCTTCCGTATCAAATTATGGTAGCAAAAGATTCATTTATTTCTACAGAGAATTTGCTGAAAAAGTTCCCAAGATTGAAAACATTGACTCCTTGATTACAGTGTCAAACGAATTTCTCAAATTTAATGGTCCTAACCTTGCCAAGAGTACTGAAGTATTTATTAAAACTTGTGAAATTGTTCGTTCCTTTTTGATCAAGGAGGAAGATAAAACCAATATCTTTTTTTATTTTAAGAACTACATTTTTCCAGCAATGCCATTAATTGAAGAAAATTCCATTGCCATTGATAAAGCATATGATATTTTAGGGTCATTTTCAATTGAAGATAGATTCAGTCTTTACGGTGAGTTATACAACATATTGGCAAAAAATAATCCATTAATTAAAATAGCCTACAGTAAGGCTGAAAAATCAACAAAGAGTGTATTGAAAAGATTATCAAAAGAAAATGTTCGTCCAATGATGAGAAGATTAGCAAAAATCAGCTTTTCAAACCCGTTACCTTGTTTGTTGACTATTTTACAACAGATTGAAAGTTATGACAATTTGAATACTTTAGTCGTTGAGACTGCCAGATATTTTAATGCATATGGATGGGACAATTTGACAGCTGCTATTTTGATTAGACTTACTTCTAATAGAAGTAGTACCTATAATGGAATGAATGAACGTCAATGGGTTCAATCTTTGGCTTCTTTCATAGGTAAAATTTGTCAAAGATATCCTCGTGCAATTGACATAAAAACAATTCTTACATTTATCTTGAAATCTTTTCATTCTGGTGATACAATCGGTTTATTGGTACTTAAGGAAATGTTTATCTCTATGGGCGGTATTCAACCCATTACAAATTTAACTTTAAATCAAATTGATATGATTAATTGTGGTTCGTCGTTGCAAAATATAGTCTATAATACCATTGATGATTTAAGATTTGAGAGACAAGCTTCGGGAAAATATCTTATTAAATGCTTGAGTGAATTGGATGCTGTTAATGAGTTATTGGTTTCACTCTGTCGCATTTCAAACGGATTAATATATACCGGTGATGAGGCATTCTTGAAAGTTTTAGTGAGAAAAAGTGATGACTTGAATGCGGTGATCAAATTATTTGTAACATTGATTAATTTATACGATGAAGATTCGAACTTGATGTCCATTGAGGAATTATCTGAACTTGGAGTACCAATACCTTGGGCATTTGAAGTTTGGAGATCAAGAGTTGAAGATAAACTTTCCGGATCAAAGAATTCTCTATTTGATAATTTTTGGAAGCTATCCTTATATGATATAAATTACTCAGATGAACTTTATGATGCAGAGATAATAAAACTTCAATCAAATACTAAAAGTTTGAAAGATTCTATTGTATTTAATTTGAAAAATAAGGAAGTTCCTAGATCCACTATTGAAAAACAAAAAAAAGAATTGGAAATTGCTGAAAATTATCAAAAAAAATTACCAGAGGAAAGAGTTAGACATAAATTGGAAAATGAAGCATTGAATGAAAAATTACTTGAAGTTTCACTGGATTGGTTTGAAAATGTTCAAATTGAAGATTTCATTCAACAATGTATTTTTCCAAGAGCACTCACATCCTCATTTGATGCTGTTTACTCTGCAAGGTTTATCTTCAAGTTGTATTGTATGAAGACTAACAACTATTCATTGGTGAAAGTTTTGGACTTGTTATTTAGATCCGAAAGTTTATTTGGAACCTTATCATCATCTACTCCTACTGAGGCTGAGAACATTGGGTTATTCTTTGCTGACATTTTAAGAACATTACAGACTTGGGCAAACGAAACAAAGTATATTGAGCTTGAATTGATAGATGCAGATGGAGATATCATTGGATATGAAGATTTCCGTAAACTTCTTTATGAGTATCATTCATTACTTTTTGATGAAATCAAGACATGTCTCAATGTTCCAGACTACATTTCTCGTAACAACAGCATTATATTTTTGAAGAATTTATTAGGTGTATATCCTAGAGTGGAAGCTCACTGTGAGAGTATTGTTGAATTAATTGAAAATTTGGCCATATCAGAATTAAGAAATGATTTGAAGTTAGCATCTAATGCGTTATTAGTACATGTTAAATCGAGATCTAAAGATTGGGTTCCTATTTGGGAGTTTATTTCTGTTACTGAAGAAGAAAAACAAAAAATGATAAAGGAGAAGGAAGAACTTGAAGAGAGAATATTGAAAGAAAAGCAAGAAGCCAAAAGAAGGGCGGAACTTGAATTGGAGAAACAAAAGGAGGAACAAATGGCAAAGGAAGAAGAGGAAAAGAAACTCAGAGCTGCTGCATCATTAAATTATGACTCACTGACGTCAGCCACAAGAGCCCAATCTCGAGGCACCGGTATTGCAAGATCGTATGATAAATATGTTGAATCCACGGAAGGATTAAGACAAAATACACCAGTTCCAACTTTACCAAAAGGTTTAGATTCATTTTCTACGACACCAAAATCTGCCGATTCAGAAGACACATTACAAGCTCGAGTCAATCGAATGAAACAGGAATACCAAAAATCACAAGTCAGCAATAATGAAGATGAAGTGAAAGAGGATGTTGAACAATCAGTTGAAGATGCCGAAGTAGAGAAACACGAGGAATTTGAAGAAAAGGTAAAAGACAAGGAAACAGAAACAGAAACAGAAGAAGGAGAAGAAGAGAAAGAAAAAGAAAACCACGAAGATATAATTGAGGAGCCATTACCAAGTGGTTTACCAAAGAGACCTACTACAGTAGATATTCGTGACACTAGAGAGTCAAAACTGAGACGTGCTCCATTACCTCCGCAGGATCAACTTAAAAGGACCCAACCAAAAGATAACGGGTCAAAGGAAAATGCTCGTCAACCGTTACCACAACAAAACCACGTTGCCCCAAGGGGGTTCGCTAATCAGAAACTTGATGCTAGAATTACTAAACCTGGATTTCAGCACAAACAACAGTTGACATCCGTTCCAACAACAAAAACAAAAACAACAACAACGTCATTATCACCACCACCACCACCACCACCACCACCACCACCACCACCTCCTGTGCAATCCAGAGGAAGGAATGACTATGGTTATTCCAGAGGCTATCAAAGTGGGAAAGACAGTTATAGATCTCACAGTAATGTGAGTGATTCCAGACAAGCTGTGGGAAGAACTCCAACATTTGATAATAGAGCTAGAGGATATCAAAGTACCAGAGATTCAAGATCGAATGGAAGAAATGACAAAAGAAAAGGCGATGATTATGGTGGTAGAGGATACGACAAAAGAGCAAGGCATTAAAAAAAACAACAACAAAAAATTGTATAATTAATTAATATATATGTATATATGTATATACATATAAAGTAGAGTAGACGCTAATTAATTGTAGATGCAGCATCAACTCGACGTTTTTTAGTCAATGGTTTTGATTGTGGTTGTGGTTGTGGTTGTGGTTGTGGTTGTGGTTGTGGTTGTGGTTGTAATTCTGGATCTGGAGTTCCTTTTTCTAGATTACTAAGGAAACTTTCAATTTTAAGTAAATTCTCATCATGCCATTTCAAATGTCGTGATAAATCATAATCACGAGAAAATGATCGGCCACAGTTTTTTTTAGGACACATGAGTTTACTCCCACTCAGAATAAGTTGAACTATACCCTTTCCATCTTTTAATGAAGTAGTCAATGATTTCATTGATCTTTGAGCTAGTATGGAATCGGATCTGATATCGCTTAACCTTTCATCTGTTTCTTCATCTGATTCAACAGTATCCAAACCGTTCAAATCACTTAAATTTGAACCTTGATGTAATAGGTATTCCAATCTTTTGATTTCATCTTCTTTTAATAAATCTTCTGGTATATTTCCATCATGGAAATTGTTATAATGATCAATCAATTCATTTTTCTTTGCAAATTTTCCAACTTCACAATAATTGCACGTCCATATTTTGACCATGGTAGACTCATCATGACTCAACATATGAGATTTCAAACCTATTTTCCCAACACAACCTTTACCACATTCTGGACACTTTAGTTTAGGATGTTCTTGTTTGACGTGAAATTGTAGTGCTGACCAAGTTTGAAAATTTTTGAAACAGCCATTATGATCACAATGGTATGCTGGGGATCCATCATGGTGTTTCAATTTATGTTGTGCCAATTTCGAAGGTCGTGTGAATGTCTTATTACATTCTGGACACGTTAATGTTTTTTCATGTACCGATAATATATGATGTCTTAAGGATTGATGTTTGTAGAACTCTTCTTCACAATTTGGATAAGTACATTTAAATGATTTGGTATGAGTAATTTCATGTCTTTTTAAATGCTGTCGAGTATTGACTCCCTTTCCACATATTGAGCAATGGAATGGTTTAGTTTCAGAATGTGCTAATATATGAGCTTCCAAGTGTGATTTTCTAAAAAAGGATTTGTTACAATCTTCAACAGAACAGACAAATGGTCGTTCATTAGTGTGAGTTCTTTGATGTTGCTCTAATAAAGAAGGTCTGTTATAAGCCTTTTCGCATCCTTCATGAGTGCAAATATATTTCTTAGGACGAGATGATGAAGCTGTGGATACTAGTGATTTAGTATCTTCATCAAGACTCATGGATGGTATAATAGTTAAAAAACAATTGAATTTTTTCGCATTTTTCAGATTTTTTTTTTTTTTTTTTTTCTTTGTGTGACGGTGGCGCGGGAAGATGACTAAACAAGACGCGATGGATAGTTCAAATCAAATGGCAAAAATCTACAAAAAATTGATTTTGAAGGGTTAAAGCATTAGTATAATTATCAATATAACATTGAAATCACCGGAATAAAGAAATTTCGTTGTAACCAACTTTATAATCAGCAAGCTTGCAGGAATTGTAAGACTAAAATAGATCACACTCAGCTTTTACATATTTCAAAAGAATTTTCAAATTCCAAACGGTTGGAAATGAATGAACTGCCATTAGTTTTCTGTGATTCGGAGTTTATTATTGTTGTTATGTGTTTGAGTTTGAGTTTGTGTTTGTGAAGTGATATGATGTGATGTGTTGTGCTTTAATTGCCGAAATCTTTTACTTTTCCCGTGATCAATTTTCGTAGTCAGAGTTCGCAGTTTGCGGTATTTTTTTAAGCAAGTATTTTGTATTCTCCATTCGGTACTATACAAACACAGCTACCAATTGTCGTGGTGGTGTGTTGTACTGGGATCAAATATAATATACTGCTAAAAGCTAATTTAGCGAGAGAATAGAAACCTACAAAGAGACACTTACAAGTAACAAGGTACATTTACCCCCCCTTTAACGTTAATAATAAAACATACAAATGATACAGAAGTAGCAAAATACTCTGAAGTAAATTAAGGTTACATATCAAATTGAGTTAAATTATCTCTATAATTTGGTCAGTCATGGCAGTGGGTAATTAATTCTTGACCTTTTTTCCCCTTTGAGTTTTCTAATTACAATTTCCTTTTCTCTTTTTTTTTTTTTTTTTTTTCCTTCCACTTTTCCCACAGCCAGTTTTTTTTTTTTTTTTTTTATATTACTTTTCTTTCCATATTCAAACAAAAGTCAATTGATTTATAAAGCGGAAAGGCATCAAAAGTTAGATAGAGATTGATTTTAATACTTCCCAATTACCCACTCAGATATCAATTTATTAAACTATAGAAAATGGGAATTAATAATCCAGTGCCAAGAAGCTTAAAAAGCGAATCAAAGTATGTATTCTTCATTAACCCCCCCCCCTTGACAAGGTTTCCAATACTAACTTATTAATTCAAGAAAAGCAGCAAAAATCTTATCATCATTTATCAAACCAAATCAAATTGCTGGTCCTGATCAAATCATCCCACCAAGAATTTTGAAAAATGCAAAGGGGTTAGCAGTTATAACTGTTTTAAAAGCAGGGTTTTTATTTTCTGGAAGAGCAGGATCAGGTGTTATTGTTGCACGTTTACCTGATGGATCATGGTCAGCACCATCAGCAATTGTTACTGCTGGTGCTGGTGTTGGGGGTCAAATTGGGGCTGAATTGACTGATTTTGTATTTGTTTTAAACACAAAATCAGCAGTTGACACTTTTGCTCAAATGGGTTCCGTAACTTTAGGTACAAATGTATCTGTTGCTGCTGGTCCATTGGGTAGAAGTGCTGAAGCTGCTGGTACTGCAACAGTTGGAAGTGTATCAGCAGTTTTTGCTTATTCTAAAACAAAAGGTTTATATGCTGGTGTTTCATTAGAAGGATCGGCAATTTTAGAAAGAAGAGAAGCTAATAGAAAGTTCTATGGTAACAATTGTAAGGCAAGAAATATTTTGGCTGGACAAGTTGATATCCCACCAGCCTGTGAATCATTAATGAGAGTATTGGATTCAAGAGTTTTCAGTAATAGAATTCCTTATGATGATGAAGATTTTTATAATGATGATTATTATGATGATATTCCCGATGAATTTTCAGATTCAGCTTCAGAAGCTAGTACAAGAAATCGTCGTGGAGTAGGAGCAGGTTATTCAAGTAGAAGAAACAGACGTAATTCCGAAGGTTATTATTCAGAAGAGGATAGTCATTATTCATCTGATGATGATTATTCAACTTCGCGAGCTAGGAGGACTTCTACAAGAGGAACATCAGGAATTAGTAGTACAGGAGGAGCTGGAGGAAGAAGAGCTTCAAATTGGGAAGATGACATTTATGATACAAATTACAACAAATCTAGATCCAGAGGAAATAGTGAAGTGGACAATTTAGGAACTCGTTTAGGAAACACAAGACTATCTCCAAGAAGATCAGATTCAGGTGCACCTTCACGACCACCAGTTGCTTCCAAACCTAATTTTGGAGGTGCTCCAAAATCCAATTCCACACAGGCAATTGCTTTATATACATTTAAAGGAGAACAAGGTGGAGATTTACCATTCAAGAAAGGTGACGTGATTGATATTCTTAAAAAGACAGATACTGTTGATGATTGGTGGACTGGAAGAAACAATAATATAACTGGTATTTTCCCAGCCAATTATGTTGAATTGATTTGAGCTTTTTGTTTTTCATATTTGTTTTTCATTTTTTTCATTTTTTTTTTTTTTTTTTTTTTTTTTTTTTTTTTTTTTTTTTTTTTTTTTTTTTTTTTTTTTTTTTTTTTTTTTTTTTTTTTTTTTTTTTTTTTTTTTTTTTTTTTTTTTTTTTTTTTTTTTTTTTCATTTTTCATTTTATATTTTATTGTAGTAATGTTGTTTTAATTTTTCTTTTTTGTATAGTATATATTTACTTCTAAGTAGCTTTGATATATAAGTTTAAATTATTTGATTTTAAGATACAGGATTTTATATAGGTAAAATTCAGAAACCTCGAATACTGTAAATAGATTACATGATATTTTGTTGTGGGTGCAAATCGATAAGAAATCAATTTACCCAAAGATTGAAAAAATATAATTAATTTCTTCCTATTCACAAACATAGGAACACCAAACACTGTCAACACAACTCTTGGAAAAGTCAATTTAAAGTACTTAACCAATTGCATATTCATTTCTGTAAACGTATTTATCAAATTGCAACTACTCACCAGATACAACCACTTTCCATCGTTAATCAACAACCGTATACCAAAGACCGGCGAAGTGTACCTTAGCATGGAGTACTGGAATGAATCCAGTTTGACGTGAACCAACATTGCACAGTCATCCAATTCTTGATGATAATTTACATGCTCTTTAATATCGGCGTATAATTGTCTTAATAGGTGATGTCCATTTTGTAATCGCACATACAAGATCAAGTAAGTCTTCCAATGACAAAACAAATTCAAGTCCCACGTACACCATCGGTTTGGTGATGGTTCCAAAACATCGTATATTGGTATTTTGATACGTATTCTTCTGGTGATTACGTTCCGCGTCTTGTTGCAAGATTTTTTTTTGACAATTGAATTTATCAGAAGGGTCTTGTTTTGAAATCCTAATAATGCGCTTAGTGTCAATGGCTGATGTGATTGATCAGTCCTAGTCTTGCTATAGTCAACCATCAACAAACAGGAATGGCTTTTAAAATAAACAAATAAAAGAATAATAATAATAATAATAATAATAATAATAATAATAATAATAAATAAAAAAAAAAGCAAAAAAGAAAAATAAAATGTTTCATCTATTCAAATCTATACAACTAATTTAATTTAAAAACCTCTTTCACAAAATGATCAACTATAATTTCACCTTCATCAAAATTGGGATCATAATGTTTTACAATAGCTGCACCATGGGTTCCTTTAGTGTGTCTAATAACAATTGGATATTTTTTCCATCCAATAGTATTTAAATTTTCCACAATATAAGCTTGATCCTTTTCTAATTTAATAGTTGGGAAATTTTGTGAATGACTTGCTTTCCAATTCATAGCATCATACATATCTTCAACTAATTGTTCTTGCTCATCATCAACCTTGTGGGAAATCTCAGTAAAAACAGAAGGGTGTTCTTCTTCATCGTGTTCATACATGTGTAGCAAATTGTTTGATTTATGTTGAAAGAATGCTCTTACTCTTATACGATTTAAAATTCTTTGAAAAATCGAAGTCAAGACAAATACAGGAGTATAAACTGCAATTGTACCTATTAATTTAATCCAATTCAAAGTTTTCCAAAACCAAGTAAACTTATGATTGACTGGTTTAGTTTTTTCATAATAAAATGGTTTTGTTGCATCAATCACATTTGGTTCATATCCTTTTATATACTCACATTTGATATTTTCTGGTCGTTTATTATACAGAGAATTGACTTGATCATCTGCTGAAATAGAAGCAGTATACCAAGAACATCTTTTATCATTCACAACGTTAGCATAAAGTGATTTATACTTGAAACTAGTCAATGCCTTGTAAAATTTTGATCTTGGATCAGCCATCCATACTAATAATGGTTTATTAAATTCACCAACTTTATCTCGAAGGAAAAATTGTGACCCAGTTGTAGCTAAGAACCAAGGAGCCATTCTATTATATAATCTCACTGAAAAATTATGAGTTTGTGCAACCAGTGTTCCAAGATGTGGTGTACAAAAAGTTGTAAAATTGACTGGTTCAATATTATCAAAGTATCCCTGACTACTAAGATACCCTATACAGTATCTTGAAATCAAACCTCCTAATGAATATCCGACAACAGAAAATTTGGTAACTTTATCTCCCTTAGCTTCAATCAATTTAGTTTGTTCCCATACTTCGTCGGAGATTCTTTTACCATTAACATCAATTCCATCGTATGTCAAATAACCTGTATGAGATCCTGTTTTATGGGTATGGATTATTGTACCATCACTAGGATGGATATTCTCGTGTATTTTCTTTTCAACATAAGCGAGATGGGATGAATTTCCCCATACCCCGTGTACTAAAATGATCAAATGATAGTTTGCCATTATAGAAAGCGATTGACTAGAAAGAAAGAAAAAATGGAAATTTAAAATCAGAAAGAAGACTTTTTATTTATAACGGGGATGCGAATATTAATACAATTAAGCCGAGCCCCAAATGTTTAAAATTAAAAGTTTTACTCGCGTAAGATTTAGCTCCTATACAATAACACTCTAAACAATCCCCACTTTTGTACGTATAAATTTTTTTTTTTTTTTTTTTTTTTTTTTTTTTTTTTTTTTTT
>JAKTXM010000373.1:0-12976 GCA_030582575.1 Candida buenavistaensis | reverse complement strand
ATTTGTTCTAACACCAGCTCCTTCACTACCGATAATTAACATCACTGGTGTTTTTCTTAAAACTTTTCGTAAATCTTCTAAATCAATGAATTTATTTGAACCTGTACCATCTACCAAATCATCCTCAATATTTATAGTTTGTGAATTATGAGGTCTTCCACTTGTACTTATCACGTGCCAACCGTTTTCACGAACAGAATCGATAAACTTCAAACTAGAACCAGTTTGATAAATATCAATAAGTTCTAAAGCTCCAGCTGAAGCTTTATGAGTAACAGGACCTAATTTCGCAGTCGAATGATTTGGTACAACAATAAAATCGACTCCGAAAAAGTAAGCAGATCTGAAAATAGAACCCATATTTTGTGGATCTGTAATTTCATCCAAGTACAAGGCCAATGGATATAATTCTTCATCTTCGTTGATAGAAGGTCTGACAACAGATTTTGTCTCAGTAACTGTAGAATCATCATTTGAATCTTCTATTGATAACTGGTACTGTCCATTTTCTGAACGCCCTACTTCTTTTATATATGGCACATCCAATTTATTTGCTTTCAACACAACACCATTATGAACACCATTTTTACATAGTATATTTAAGGCATTCTTATCTTTCATTTTTTTAGCTTGCACGCCATACCTTTCTTTAGCAAGTGCAATGATTTCAGGATCTTCATTATTGAAAATGTATAAATCAATTATATTTCTTTTTCCAGCAGCTAATACAGATTTTACTGGGTGTGTTCCAAATACATAATCCAAAATGCTTTGATTTCTTTCAAAAGTTGGTTCAGAATCATTACTTCTAGGGCCCCTTGATTCAATAAGATGTCGTCTTGCTTCTTCTCTTTCTTCTCGAGCTTTCCGTTGAAGTGATTTTTCATGTTCTATTTTCATTGCTCTGTATCTACGTTGTCGTTCAACCTTCTCATTTAACTGTTGTCTTCTTTCAGGTGATATGTTACCATATTTTCTTTTAAAGAAATCATCCTTTGATATGTTCTTCTTCTCCCAGGGTTTTAATTCCACTTTTGTCTTCGGTAAATTCTTCTCAAACAGTCTAACGTCATCCTTAGGATTCAGATAATGTGGTTTAAATACAGGTTTGAGATCTTTGGATTTAGACTTCAACAAAGTTGTCGTTATACAAAATGATCGTTTCTGATATATCATGATTTGGTTGCAAGATGTCATTGAATTTTTTTTTTTTCTTTTTTTTCTTTTCTTTTCTTTTTTTTTCTTACCACCTCCCACAAAATATAATAGTCTACGTACAATATCAATAAATATGCTTTAATCTATAAAGATCCTAAGACAAAACACCTTTAGTACTTGGAATATCATTTCTACCTGTTCTTGAAATAGCTTCCCTAATAGCAATTGCCAAAGCCTTAAACGCACTTTCAGCTCTATGATGATCATTAAAGCCTCTTAAACAATCAACATGAATAGTTATACCAGCAGATCCAGCAAAACTTTCTAATACATGCGGAATCATTTCTGTTGATAAATCACCTATTTTTTCTCTTTTTAAACCCAATTCAATAACTGCAAATGGTCTATTGGACAAATCAACTACTGCTCTACTTAAAGCTTCATCCAATGGGGCAAATCCGTGACCAAATCTTTTGACTCCTTTGATTTGCCCCAAAGCTTCTTTAAATGCGATACCCAAACTGATTCCTACATCCTCAGCAGTGTGATGATCATCAATATGTAAGTCCCCAATACATTCAATAACTAGTGACCAACCAGAGTGTTTGGCCAAAGCATGAATCATATGATCAAGAAATCCAACTCCAGTTTGAACATCTATATATTGAGTTCCTGACACTTGTTTGGCATGGTGTTCTTCAACTGATTGATTTGGAAAAATTGATTCTTTCAATTCAACTTTCCCACCATCCAAGTTGATGGCTATTTGTATTTTAGTTTCGTTGGTTACTCTATTAATTAAAGCTTCTCTTGACATGGTTGTATTATAAATTGATAACAGTTTAGTGGTTGAAAAAAAAAAAAAAAAAAAGAGAAAGAAACAAAGAAGACAAAAAGGCTATAGAAAAAAGTGAGTCAGGAATTTACGCACGTCTGAAAAGAAAAAAAAACAGACAAGATAGACAACTTGGTCCTATTCTCTAATGTACACCTACATGGAGTATCTACAGAAATGCTTTTACAAATCAACCAATTGGAATGAGGATAACATATTCTCAAATATAACAGCCACATCACAAGCGCTTTTGGAGTTTCCGATACCTAACGGATTTAAAATAGATTCATCATCTAAAACTACCGATTACCTGGCATCATCATTCACATTATCTAATTATCATCAAATAAATGGATCATTGGCATATTTGTACTCATCGATACCATTGTCCAATACAATGGGAACGAAAGATATATCTTTACAAGACGCGATTGCAGGGTTCCGAATCATTGAACCTTTAGTTGGACAAGTCAAATCAAGTAACAATATTTCATATAACAAGAGTTCGTTATTATATGGACGAATGTATTTTCCCGGATCTGCATTGGAAGCAATGATAATCAAAAGAATTACAGAGAATACACAAATGTTAATCAAATGTGTGAATAATCCACATCTTCAGAAAAACGGAACCATGATTGTATACTTGCAAAACAATACTGCAAAATACCTGAGAGAACTAATATATTCTACAAATGAAGCATTGATTGGGTTGAGATGTCTATATAATTTGGGCACTCCAACATCAACAATTAGTATGAAACAACCAGTGATACCAAAATTTGACAATTCTGTTGTATCTATAGGAACAGAGATATGGTATGCAGCAAGAACCATGAGTCCTGGATTATCAGCAGCATTGAGATATTCCACGAGGTCGACATCTACTGGGAAACCGTTAACTATGACCTTGGCAATTAATCCTATAGTGGGCCATATTTCTTCTACTTATACCGTCAAAACATCTGTTGCTTCTACTTTTTGCTCACGGTATGATTTTAATTTTTTTTCTTATGCTAGTAATTTATCCATAGGATTTGAAATTTATAGTTATGCCAACAAGAAGAGGCATAGTTTCCCAATTAACCAGGAGATACAATCATCCAGTGAAGAAAACAAATACCTTAAAGAACATCCAGAACAACTAAGAGATTATAGAGTTCCTATCAAAGCTTACAGAAACCAAAAGACAATTATAAATCCTATACAAAATTTGGATAATGTGTATCACATAAATCCATCATTATTTTCGGACCACGGTGAAAGTGTCACGACTGCGTTCAACGCGGTAGTGAACCAAAGCCATTTTACCAGTGTTTGGAAAGTAGCACTAGGACTATCTGATTTTAAGGTGTTATGGGAAGGTAGACTTCGAGACTTCTTGGTTAGTACCGGATTCAGGGTAACTTTAAATCCAATTACAAACACGCCAGAGCTAAACAAGTTGGGTATATCGTTTTCATATTCACTTTAGATAGAATTTGTATATTCATAGACATGGCTAGAGCAATTCGAAAAGGTATTTGTGGACAAAAATTTCGTAGTTTCAGTCTTCAACTTGAGTATATGGTGCAACAAAGATGGAAAAAAAAATAGTATTCTTTCTGCACGACCTATTTGACCATTAAAAGAAAAAAAAAAAAAAAAAAAACTTTTCACCAATAACTCTACGCTTGTACAATATAACCAAAATGAATGGTGCAAATAGTGAATTATTCAATTTGGTGAAGAATTCAAGACTAGCACAAGTTGCTAAACCACTTCTGAAGGATATTCGTGGAAGATCGAACACGCCAACTCATCAAGTTATTTTCACACCAAAGTCAAGTGCTTACAGATCAGATTATGGTTTAAAAACAATGTTGCCAAGTAAAGTTGGATCAGCACATATTTCATTTAATAATATCGATAATTCTCAAAGTATGCCTGACGTTGAAAAAAATGGAGGATTTCATTATAAACAACAAATGTTTAAAGAATTGGGATTGTCTGTTAAAACTCACTATTCAAGTTCGAACCCATTATTTCGTAATGAAAACACTAAAATTAATAAGAAGGTTAATGATGGCAGTTTAGCAAGTGCATTGAATATGTCAAGTAAAGCAAACATTAAGGAGATTGAAAGCATCTTGAAGAAATCCCCTACTCTTTATAATGACTTCCGTCACTTTTTAGTTGAAAACCATCCTAAGGCTTTATTAGCTTCCACTTCTCCACAGGAGGTTACAGAATTGTTAAGAGAGTTTTTAACTTCTAGTAAAGTTCAGAAACATGATTTTGACTTGTTCAATCAAAATAAATCAGGCTCACCATCATTTCACGTTCAAGGGACCGGTGGATTCTCATATAATCAAAAGGGAAGGTTGAGAAACACACCTAACGGTATCAAATATGGTACCGTTGCTCCAGGTAGAATCATTGATAATAGAGAAGTCGCAGTGGCTGGTTTTGTGGCAAGTGTAACTGATCGTTCCATTGCTTTACAATCCAATTATGCTAGAAATTTTCCAGGTAAACATCAAAGACAATTTGTTGTTCCTTTTAAAATTAGTGAAGCAGAACTTTCTGAAGATGGTAGTCTTAAAGTCTTTACGGAAGGTATCAAGAGTGGTAAATGGATGGAAGAAAATGGTAAATACTCTCCTTCAACTAATTATGCTGGTTCCGCAGAAAGAAATAAAGCCGATAGTGAAAGTTTAGCAAGTTTGTTAAATTTGATTCTTCCTACAAAATAGAAGTATAACAAAAAAAAAAAAACCTCTTGTATATACATTTCAAATACATTACTACATGAATATCCTCTACACGTGCTCCTCAACCTCGTCTCTTTCAGTAAGCACTGAAACGGCACCGTCATTTTGAATTTGTTCTGGTTCAGATTTGATTTCGTCTTTCGAAGAATCCAGCTTCTCCAATTTAACCTTCTTATTGTCATCAGTTTGAGGTTCATCTTTGTTCTTTCTCTTTTTGGGATACTTTTTAGGTTCGGTCGGTTTGTCATGTTGTATCGTTGGTATACCAACCATTTTCTTTTCTTCTTGATTTAACAGCACTCTAACGCCCTCAGCTAAACCTTCATCTAATTTACCATCCACTTGATACCAAAGGTAAAAAGATGAAGTCCTAGTTCCTACTTGAAGGATATGTTTCATTTTCTCCTGAACTTCTTGTAATGGTTTAACACTATTTAGAAAAATGGGCACTAATTTAGTAGGTATTCCATGAATTGTGATTGACAAACTGGTGTATCTATATTCTGGCTCAATTGGAGGTTCCAATGGCTTCGGAGCAGTTTGTTTTCTTGGAACTGGTCCTCTATGTTTCTTCTTCCCTCTTCTGACAGGTCCCTTTCGTTTCGCTGGAACAGATTCTTCTGAATCTGGTACTGGATCATCATCCACTACGGCTTCAATATTCTCTGATTCTGCTTGCTCCTCATCTACAGCAACTTCGGAATCATTATTCTGAGAAACTTCTTCGATTTCCTCCTCGATTTTTTGCTGTTGTTGCTCATCTTCTCGCGCCTCTTTTTGTTCGCCCTCTCCTTCTTCATCTTTCAGTCCTTCTTTCTGTTCGCCTTCTGCTTCTGCTTCTTCTTTCTTATTTGCTTCTTCTTTCTTACGTTCTTCTTCTTTCTTTTTCTTTTCCTCTTCCTCCTTATCTTTTTTCTTTTTATTATACTCTTCTAACTTTTGCTCATATTCATCAATTTCTTTTTGATTATGTAGCCAAATAAAACTCATTAATATATCTCTGTTATCAGAATTATCATCATTATCAGCATTAATCATAGTGCTAGGAGGAAGTTCTTCACAAATGGCATATTGCGGTAGCATAAATCTTACATTTGGATTTTCAACAAATTCAAATAACAAGGTGGCATTTTCCAAATACCTTTCCTGAAAAGCAGTCAATTTTTGATCCCTTGGTATATCTGATTTTTTAGTGGGTTTTGCAGGTTTTTCTTCTTTTTCTTTTTTAGGCTTTTCAGGTTTAGTTTCAATTGGTTTCACGACTTGCTCACCTTTAGAAGATTCTTCTCGTAGTTGATCTACGCTTTCAATTGGTTTCACAGCTTGCTCAGCTTTAGAAGATTCTTCCCTTGGTTGATCTATGCTTTCAATTGGTTTCTCTATGTTTTCAATTGGTTTCATAGCTTGCTCAGCTTTAGAAGATTCTTCCCCTGGTTGATCTACGCTTTCAATTGGTTTCACAGCTTGCTCAGCTTTAGAAGATTCTTCCCCTGGTTGATCTACGCTTTCAATTGGTTTCACAGCTTGCTCAGCTTTAGAAGATTCTTCCCTTGGTTGATCTATGCTTTCAATTGGTTTCTCTATGTTTTCAATTGGTTTCACAGCTTGCTCAGCTTTAGAAGATTCTTCTCTTGGTTGATCTATGCTTTCAATTGGTTTCACAGCTTGCTCAGCTTTAGAAGATTCTTCACTTGGCTGACCTATGCTATCCTTCTGCTTCTCTGTAACTTCTGGTTTCTTAACCCGACTTGAGCTGGGTTTAGGTTCTCTTACTACCTTCTTTCTTACAGGATTCCTCTCCAAATCATCCCATACTGATTGATCAAAAGGTGGCCGACCCATTTGTCTTGCTCTTTGCATATATTTTTGAAAAAGTAGTATATTATTGGCAGATGCCTTACCCAGTGCAACTGTTCTCATCAAGGAATTCAAATATTTATCTCTTAATGCAATAAGGTTCAAATTAGATATCATTATTTGACTGTCTTCGGTTTCGATACCATGAGAAGCTGTCAATTTACGCGGCGATCCTTCTTGTGGTATTGTATCTGGTGTAGATAGAGTGGTATTACTTTCTTTTTTGATTGCCAATTCAGCTTGTGAACCTGTAGCATTATTGACATGATCTTTCAAAGTATCTTCAGTTGCTTTCTTTTTCACATATTTATCAGCTTTGTCATTTTTATTCTTCTCCTTCTCTGCTCTCATCTTAAGCTTGTTTTCTTTTTCTTCTTTAACTTTCAATTTTTCTTCCCTTTCCTTTTCCTTTTCCTTAACTTTTTGTAATTTCTCCTGCTCTTTCAATAATCGGGTTTCTTCCCTTTTCTTGTCCTTCAATTCTTTCTCCTTCAATCGATTCAACTTTTTCTCTTCCTTCTCTCTTTGTCTCTCCATCTTAATCTCATTCACATCAGATCTCTTATCCTTTGCAATAAATATTCTAATTTCAAAAAAATGTATACCCAACGATATCCCGCCATCACACAATTTAACCATAATATCCCTAGCACTTGAATCATTATTCAACACCATTTCTCTATTTAAATAAATATCATTCTCCATTGATTTAGGTAATGGCTTATTCAAATCTAATAATTTTCTAACATATGACGATTGTTTGACCCAATATAATTTAAACATAGGACACAATGACAAATAATTGTTTCGTGATTTGATTAATGAGTAATACAAAACTCCGGTATCCTTGATGGTTAATGGTTGCGTTAATACAGATAACGAAGGTTGGGAATAAGATACTGGCAATGATTGAAGTATATCATAAGGACGAATAATTGTTTTGGATACACTTTCCTGTTCCTTTTCTATCTCTTCACGTTTCGAACTCGTAATTCGACGTCTTATCCTCGGTGCCATATGTTGTTGTTTATAAAGAATGGATTTTCCAATCGAGCGTTTTTCTTTTTTTTTTTTTTTTTTTTTTTTTTTTTTTTTTTTTTTTTTTTTTTTTTTTTTTTTTTTTTTTTTTTTTTTTTTTTTTTTTTTTTTTTTTTTTTTTTTTTTTTTTTTTTTTTTTTTAGTGTTGCGCGACATCCACTTTACATTTGTCTACTGTCTTATAAACCTATCTATAAAATCTCATCAAGTACTTCTAATCCTTGATTGAAAAGTTTAATAATATTGTCTAATTCAGTAACCAATTTTTGTTTACTTGTAGTGTCTAAGAAAATATCACCATTAACATTAGGAATTGTAGGGAAAACAGCGCTTGAACTATTTGTACTGCGATGTAATGATGCCAGATTAACATTATTACTTACTGAAGCAGTACTAACATTGCTTCTGGATAAAAATGCACTTGGTGGACCACCAGGTAATAAACTTAAACTTGTTAGATTATGACTTGACAAACTTCCAAGTGATTTTTTAGTTCCCTGTATAATATTTTGATGTGGTCTAGTCCCGATTGTCTGTTCTTTTGATTCATCGGAATTCATTAATGGGAATACCTGTGATTGATCCTTTTCGGTTACTGGCGTCATCGAAACTTGCATGGCAGCAGCTTGTGAAGGGTTTATACCAAACTGATTAACATTTTCATTATCTTGATGATCATTAGTTAATGCATTCAAGATGTTTATCATATTATTCGATGGAGTCGGCATTTGAATAAACCCAGGTTTGCTTCTCTTACTTTTCGCCATGTTTGGTTGTTGTGAAATCGAAGATGATGTAGGAATAGCAGGCATAGATTGTTGAGTGGTCAATTGTGGTGGTTGAGATGTGTGGTTAATTTCTTGTTTCATATTTATTGGTTGTAATAATGGATTTGAATTTGATTGTAATGCTTTCATTTTCGATGGTGATCCGGCCTTATTTATATTGGTTGCGTTTAAAAGTCCAGCACTAGATGGCGGTTTAGGAGAAGGTGTTCTCACAGAACTTGGTGTAGTATACGGTGGTGTATGGGGTGCAGCAGGTTGTTGAAGTTGTGAATTGAAACTTCCAACAGTATTTGAAATGGTTTTTTTCCTTTGTCGATTCACGTTACTGTTATTATCTTTTGGTGATGTATTTAATGAAGAAAATCGACTTTCTAAATTAGCTGAAGCAGATTGGGAATGATACAATGTCGGTGGTTTATTCAATTGATGACTAGAGTTCATCGTAGATGAAAGTGAAATGTTACCACTATTAGCAGCCGATGACGGTAACTGAGAAAGACTATCCATATCTGGAATTTCAATAGTCGGGGACTCCATCCTTTCACTGATATTAGATACCGGAGGCGGAGCCAAACTTTCATGATCTTCTGAACTATCCTTAAATAACATTTGCAAAGACTTAGGGACTTCTGTTGTAGATTTATTCAACGTAGGGTTAGAATTTTTCAATGTTGTATTGGAGTTAGTTGCTAATGTACTTTGACTTCTACCAGCAGTAGGTAGTTTTAATGTCGGCAAAGTACCATATGGATTAGAATTGTCTTGGTTTGCTGTATCAAAATTATATTCATAGTGATCATCAACTTTATCCATATCAATATCATTTTCCATAATATATTCTCTACTACTCAAAGAATCAAAATCCCATTTAACTTGAATTTGATGATTTTGTGAATCCTGGTACCCATCAACGGCAAGGTTTTTACCTACAAGATCATCAACAGTTTCTTCTTGTTCATCTTCTAAATTAATAAATACGGAATCTCGAGATGAATTTCTATCTCTCCATAATAAATATTTTGAAATAACCTCTTTCAACATCGACGT
Source organism: Candida buenavistaensis (assembly GCA_030582575.1). NCBI lineage: Eukaryota > Fungi > Ascomycota > Pichiomycetes > Serinales > Debaryomycetaceae > Candida > Candida buenavistaensis. Next base: position 3,500 of record JAKTXM010000373.1, on the reverse strand, counting down.
TGGATAATTTCTATAAGTTTTAACCAACTTACATTTCAATAAATCATCAGCAGAAGGTCTTTCTTCAGGATTTTCATCAAGACACAAAGCAATACATTCTTTCAAACCCAGTGAATATTCTCTTCCTTCTAATCTAGGAGGTGTCAGTTTAGAAATTAATTGCATTGCCCAAGAAGCATCTTTATCACAGTAAGGTGGATTCCCAGTAGCAATTTCATAAATTGTAATCCCCAAGGACCAAATATCAGCTTTACTATTATAAGAATCACCGGTACGTATAACTTCAGGTGCCATCCAATATGGAGTTCCTGCCATTGTTGTTCTTTTAGTAGAATTGGCTGTCAATTTTGCGGCAACACCAAAGTCACATAATTGGATGCTACCTTCTTTAGAAATCAAAACATTGGCTGCTTTTAAATCTCGATGAATGACTCCCATTCTATGTACAGCAGATAAAGTAAATAATAATTCTCGTACAATAATTGCAACATATCTTTCTTCCATTACCCCAGCTTTTAATAACGTTCTTAATGATCCTCCGGCACAATAATCCATGATGATCCATAATTTGGTATCATTTAATATACATCCATAGTAATGAGTAATATTAGGGATATTTTTTAATTCTGTTAAAAATTGGATTTCTTGTTGTACATCAATAACTTCATCTTCTTCAGTATCTAAATTAAGTACTTTAATGGCGACAATTTGTTTTGTTTGTTTATTATAAGCTTTATAAACAACACCAAATTTTCCCCTACCAATGACTTCTGTACGTTTATACATTGAAACCACACTCATTCTGTAACCATTACTTTTATGTGCTGATTGTGTATCGTGTAATAAAACTGTTTCAACAAAAAATAAAATAAAAGAAGAAATAAAAATATAGGGAGAAATAAAAAATAATTTACCTCACTATTGTTGTTGCTGTTAAGGATATTCAATTATAGATATCTATTAAGATACTATTGATAAATGATAAAAAGAAGTTGAAATGGCAAGATTTCTCTCTCGTTCTCCTTTCTAGATCGATTTTTTTTTTTCACTTTTTATTTTATTTTATTTTATTTTTTTTTCCGTTTTTGATATTCTTGTGTTCCTCATTTCTCTTGTTAGTTGTGGAAGTGATTTCATGAATTTGGTCTTATCTAGTGCTTTAGTGAACATGTCTGCTACATTTATTTCCGATTTCGCATATGATAATGCAAATTCATTGGTATCTAAAATTAACCGACGGATATATTTCATACAGATTTCAACAGTTCTTCTACTGTGACTGATTTTTCTGTTATTGGCAACCTTGATGGCAGGTTGACTATCTTCAAATATCACCATGCTTTGGTATTTTAAATCTAATGATCTAATTATATCTCTAACAATAATTGCTGTATTGACTGTTTCACCCAATGCAACAATTTCACTTGCCATTGAACTTTCAGTAATATATCTTTGCTTCTTCTTAGCTCCCCAATAACCTAAACTTCCATTCAAATAGATAACAAATCCAGTTATTGATTTTCTGTCTTTTGGGTGGGTGCGAGAGATGCATCCGAAAAACCATAAAAAGTGAACTCTTCTTCGAGCCTTCTAGTTTTTCCTTTCTTGTAAGTTAATCCGATGTTCATTGTACCTTTGAGATATGTCATACATTGTAATAACATCCTATAACCTTCAACATTAGGATTGCTTGCTTTTATACAAATTGCATTAGTTGCATAAGCAATATCAGGACGAGTATTCATACAGGCCCATTGTAGCAATCCAACACCTTTCTGATAAATTTTCTTTTCATCATCACTGAGTAATTTGATTGTTTCTTCTTCTATTAATCTGTCTGTTTCTTTGGCAAATTTAGTTTTATTAGTTGGTTCAGTCAGCGGTCTCGGTATTGCTCTGTTATAATTATCTTAATTACCATATTCTTCACGTTTATATATATATATATATATATATAGTTATCATATCTATTTTATGTCTATATAATATACTCATTGCTGCAAATCCAACAGATTTAATAATTGAGTTTGTTCATATGACAATCTATGTTTAATACTATTTGGAGATACAATAGAAAGATTGACTTCTTCATCTTCATTCAATTCAACTAATAGTTCCATATCACATTGATCTCTTGCTTGTTCTGTAATTTCAGTTAAATCTCTTCTTGGCTCTGTATCGTCTGTATAAGATTTGCTGACTGTAGATGATCCCAATGATGACGACCTAGAGGAACCTTCAATTAATCCAGTAAACTCATTGGTTTCGTCGAGCAAAGTATGATGAACGTGACCATCATTATATGGGAATTTTAATCTGATTAAATCATTATCATCGTCACCTCTTTCCATCTCCATTTCTAAATCTTTACATTCATTGTCTTTGTGACCAAAAGCACTGTCCCAACTCAATATAACTACTCCACATAAAACACCGATCAATCCAATAATTATCCACATTAACAGAATCAACCTCATTCTATGGCTACTGATTAAAGTATTAAAACTCAAATCATTCACTAAATTCATCAAATTGTAAATCAAAAAACAAAAAGGATACAAAATCGCAGTTGTAATTTCTGCCAATGCTAAATTAAACGCAGTCAATTGTAAACCAACAATACACAACATCGTGACTAATAATAAATATGGTAATGAATTTGAAATAGTAAGTAAATTACTGAATTTCTCATGTAATATCGTTTCAATAATCACATCAATGAGGGATTTTGCAAACAAAAAAGTATGTGCAGTTAATGTTCCGCTAATTATACCATAGTTTATACCTTTCATAAATTGGTATTTGTTAAAGCCATGAATTACCAAATTTTGATCGACACTTTGTCTTTGCTGTTGGTACTTGAAATTACGTATTTTTTTATTCAAATACATATAATTCACCATCAATAGCATTCCCATCATAATGAACGTGCCCACAAACCAAAGTATAAAATGTGGACGAAATAATTTTGTTAAGATCTCATGGAATCGTTCATTTATATCTGGTGTTGGATGTGGCTGTGGTAAAGGAGGTATGTTCCCATTATAAGCAATAATTATTGCTCCTACAGAAATGACGCCTGTACCGACCCACAATTTATTAGTGAAATGATCGCCCGGTAGTAATAAACAACTTAGAATAGAGTTAAATATAAGCCCAATACTTTGTAATGGTGATAATATAATCAAAGGTAATGTACCTATTTGGATAATTGATCCTAGAACATTCGCTATTATAAATAATAAAAATCCAAATAACCACATATTTCTTTTATACTTTTGTTGCTGAGGGTTTAAATGAACTACTTGAATTTGTTGTTTTTGTTGTTGAGTTGGTTGTTGTCCATTATCGGGATTGGTCGGTACTTGATCTATAGGCAGGTATTGAATATGTAGTAGATGTGATTTCCTTTGTAATGTTATACCTAGTGATTGTAATCCAGAAGATATTACAGCTACTGAACATCCTAGAATGATAGATGATGTGGATGATTCTGACAT
>JAKTXM010000372.1:9171-29885 GCA_030582575.1 Candida buenavistaensis | reverse complement strand
ATTTTCCTCTCCCACTCACAAAACCACCCCATAAATCTTCGTCACGTGCGCTCCCCTCGGCGCTACCACATGCACCGCACTAACACCCCTTTTTTCTCGTGATGGTGGTTTCATCCCCCCCTCACGTGATACTGTTTTACCCCTCCACGTGATACTGTTTTTTTGTCTACTTTTTTACCCAAATATTCTCCGCTCCCCTAACTCTCTCCAAAATCGACAACTTTAACATATGAGTAAGCACCTTTTGCTCGAGTGTTGTTTTAAAAGTCAAAAGAGGGACTGTGTCATAAACTGTGATTCTTCTCTTCAGGTAAATGCTTTTTGCAAAGCCTACAGATTTTTCTTCTTCTTGCTTTTCAAAATATCCAACATTCCACACAAGTATTGCACTGTACATATATCTAACTGTTCGGGACTCTTCTTCAAAACGTCGATGTCTAAAGATCGATTTATCAAACAATAGTCCATTTACTTGATATATACATCTCTGAATGGGATTATATTCACGCCCCAGTTCAATACAATATCTCCTCCATTCCAAATACTTTTTTATTCATTATGGAACATGCCTCATACTAACATCTCTATCCTTTGTCTAAAGTACAGCTGCAAAAATACCCCATTGGTTTCAATGAAATATTAATATTCTGTCACAATCGATTAAATAGAACTTATCTACCTGAGGTAACTTAAAATCCGGATGAACCACCATAACTTTCACCCCATTTATAAAAGCATGACATTGCAGCAAGTATATAGACATGTTCATAAGAATATCAATTCTATTTCGATCCCATATATTTTTAGTTACTTCTGTCCAGTTAACTTTAAGTAATATTGGATTTATTTCCCCAATAAACCATTTCATCGTTTCAGGAATCCAAAAATTGTACACTGATTGAAATGGTTGCATTATATTTTCAGGAACAGTTACTATTTTCTCATGGACCTCTTCTTCTTGTATATCATCTCCTAATGATGTGATATTTCCATGTGATTGCAACAAATTTTCTTCTACATCACTCATATCGTCATCAGATAGTAATATTGGATCATTTTCAGTACCTGCGTAAGTAGCCATTTTTAACTAAATGTACAAACTGACTTGATTAATCTAATTTTGTATTTATACTATTTTTGTATCTATGCTAATTTTATATTTATACTATTTTTGTATCTATGCTAATTTTATATTTATACTATTTTTGTATCTATGCTAATTTTATATTTATACTAATTATGTGTTTTATCCCTGGAATGTAAAAATCAAACACTTTTCTTTGTTATTACTAATACAAAATAGATGACAAAATACATTAAAGACAGAGCAAATAAGATTAGAAACGCAACTTCAAATGGTCATTATGGTGATGCGTACTATAATATGTTATCAGGTAGTCAATGGATGTGGTTCATTGAAAGAACTAAAAAAATAGAAGCTACTTTATTAATTAATATGTGTAAAGAATTAGTTCGTTATCATGCAACAAGAAAGTTAATCATATTTGATATCAACAATCCCGTTACTGATATTACATCAGAAATTGAAAAAGTTAAATTGGTTATTGCTACTCATGCTAATAATCAAAGAAAACGTTTTTACGGAGATCCCCAAGAGAATAGATTGAAGATAGCGTATGTCATTTTCACATACATATTATTTTCAGAGTTGTTTGTTGTTCAAATTTTAGAAAACAATACACTTGAAATTTATTGTTCAAATGCTACACAACTATCAAGAAAGTACAACACAGCCGATATTCAATATTATTTAAGTTGCTTTCTTCCAAAAACATTTGATACTCCAGACTTTAAATATAGTAGAACAACCAACAACAGTCATTTAATCTTGGTTCAGTTGACTCATAAAAATACCATGGCTCCATTGGAACATTTCCTTGGTCCTTTCTTTACAGACACAGAAACAGATTACTTCAAAGAAGGTTATACTATTGTAATGTCACAAAGTGGTGAAAATCCAGATTTACCTAGAACCAAGAAAGTAGTATCATATCTTCTTGTTGCATTTACCAAGTCCATGGCTCCTCGTACTAGAGTTGGTGGTGATTCAGAATTGATTATAATCTCTGTGTTTGGATGGTGTCGCACTTGTTTTAAAATCTTAACAATAGATTCGGGTACATCGGTCTGTGGGATTTGCACCAAAAGAGAATTTCCTCCTTGTAGAGTTTAGACCCAAAGTTACCTTAGAAAATGTCGATGTATTTTTACAAATTATTCAAATAGCATTCTTCTGACTTACCTATAAATGCCTACACGAACAAACATTTCTATTTCTTCACAAAACGTTCAACGTAGTCGTAGACCCATAGCACTTTTTAATGTTATCAGCCAAGCCCATATCACTTTCATGCAAAAGGTGCTGGCTGCAACTACAGCAGTACTAGAAAAATTTACTGATTACAAGATCATCTATAGAGCACATTGTGCAATTGCTATAAAAAAATTAGTTGGAATTGAAGTTTTGTCTCAAAACACTTTTCAAATAGAAGATAAATACGGGCTTCCTTCTGAGTATCATGGTCGGGTAACAGATTCTCTTGTTTACATTAATAAATTAAATCAAACTATACGACTTGTTAATGTCTACCTCCCATCTGGAAAACCAAATACGCATCCAGATATCTTGAAAAGTATCAGTCTGAACTTGCAATGTAATCCATATCCAATTATCCTTGGAGGGGATTTCAACCATGTATTAAGTGGATTAGATTCAAGAGATACAGATTTTCCACCAAGTGAACGAGATGCAAGAGATATAATAGAAGACATTGAAGCTTCGCATTCACTTGTTGATGTGTATCGTCGTCTTCGCCCTAATGGAAGAGAAACTACAAACAGAACCTACGGTATTGGTTCATGGAGAAGACTTGACAGATTTCATATTTCAAATGTTTTAATTCCCATGGTTGTTGCTTTAGAATTTAAGCAAAAATAAAACTCCAAATATTCAAGAAATTGGTAATCCACTTTTCAAAGTTAAACCTCATCACCGAATCAATCAAGAATTTATTCATTTAATGAAACAGGAGGAATATCGATACTTCGGGGTGCCATCAATGGTACGTATATGTGAATAAATTACCACGATTGTATTGATGCTTTTATGTTGGTGGAAAACATGTTGCCACCAATCGCTTAATATTCATTTGCTCACATGCTTATAGCAAAATACCTGGTTAATACGAGACATATTGCATATTTAAGATTATCCTCAAGCTTATCTTTCTTCGAGTACTACCTAACTTGTGTACATACTTATGTATTTTCAATGAATGGTTGCTAGAATAAATTATACAGTCACTGGTTGAGATTCTTTTGATGAAAACAAGATATTCATTTCGTTCTACTCGGTACAAAAGATCTAGACTCTATTAATCGAAACGTAGATGTCACTTGATTACACAAGCTGTAGATGTCACTTGATTATACAAGCTGTAGCAAATCTGATGATCCACATACGGATTCAGATCGCCACCTTGGCGCACCGAAACTTTATTTATCGAAATTTGTCGCTGCTGTTATGCGGAAGCTCTTATATTCACAACAACCAAACTAAGCTTAGGCATACTGCAACGTTTGTTGCTTTCATATTACATCCAACTATTATTGACAACTACAATGTATATTTTATTTACACACCTAATTAGCTTTCAAAGTCAAGTGACATTTACCACAGTATTGTCTGTCTTTCATGTTGGCCATGAAAATACCAGCACCACAGGTTGGAGATGGACATTCTCTTCTCAATCTTTCGACATTACCTTCATTGTCAACTTTGTAATAAGTCAAAACAGCCAACTTGTGTTTTCTGTGCTTGTGCTTGATCTTCTTTGGAGTGGTGTAAACCTTCTTCTTTCTCTTTTTACCACCACCTCTTAATCTCAAAACCAAGTGCAAGGTAGATTCCTTTTGGATGTTGTAGTCAGATAAAGTTCTACCATCTTCCAATTGTTTACCAGCAAAAATCAATCTTTGTTGATCTGGTGGAATACCTTCTTTGTCTTGAATTTTAGATTTGACATTGTCAATAGTGTCTGAAGATTCAACTTCTAAGGTAATAGTCTTACCAGTTAAGGTTTTAACGAAAATTTGCATCTTGGCTTGTCGGCAACTATCTATGCTTCTTTCTTACCAAAAGGTTTTATAGGAAAAAAAAAAATTTATGAAAATTTATCCCAAAAAGTATTTATATTTTATGCGCGAGAAAAGAGAAAAAAAAAATAGAATAAAAAAAATGCGTCTTGTTTTGTCACGTGCATTAGGGCTACAGGCCTATATACCAATATCGTCATACAACCAAGCTATTGTTTACTATTCCAATAACAGTCAAAGTAGGCTATTATCACTCAAACAGCTGTAATACTAACCGCTAAACATTTAGTCTAGTTTTTCTTTTTTTTTTTTTTTTTTTTTATTTTTTCCTCAGTTTATTCAAATTTTGTAAAAATATGTAACCAAAACGCTGTCACTACCAATCGGTTATCAGGATCTTTTTCCTTTTTGTGTACCACGGTTTCGGACATCAGATGTGTTTAACATAAAAATAAATAAAAAAAAAAAAAAATAAAACAAAAAAACCGTAACTGCTCAAATGTCTTCCAATCTAACAGGGTCTACCATTGTAGATCATCAAATAGGCGACAGTGTGTTACTACATCGCAAAGAACATCATCTTGAACAATTCTCTCCCCCAAAAAGAAGATTGACATACCCAGATATCTCATTTGGTAATGACGATTTGAATGAACTTGTATACGGAGAGAAAAAACCTAAAAAAAGTCTATGGAAACGAATATTAAACGCTATACTATGTCGAAGCTAAATATCTAAATCTGACTCATATTCCACAACATTCCTATTGATTGATTTTCTGTTGAGTATGTTAGAATTATATAGATAACTTTCTAATCTATCATAACTCAACTTGTTCCCTAATTTTGTAAATCCAACCAACCGATCATATTCTTTACCTAATTTATATATAACAACACATGGTAGTACTTGTAAATTCAATTTATTAACCAAAAAAGGACAATCTTCCACCTGTATTGAATAAACTGGCAACGTCGGATGATTTTGACAAAGTAACGTCAACGCTTCATTCATTTTGATACAATTTTGAAAATTTGATTGATAAAAATGCACAATACAAGTTTCTTGCTCTACTACTTCATTCATCAACTCCTTCTCATTAGTTCGGTTCTGGATACCAATAGATTCTAATTGATTCACCGCTTTAAACTCTCTCGACAACTGTTGAATTCTCTCTTCTCTATATCTTGACATATCCTCATCAATCTCATCTTCTAACGAAGCAAATAACTCATCTTCATCCTCCGATTCTGACTTGAATTTTGATTGTTGATACCTTTCCAAGTGTTCGATATCTTTATTCATTGACGAAAAAAAAAAAAAAATAATAAAATTAAAAATAAAAAGCTAATTTTTTCGAACGCGATCCATCAATTCGTTTAATAGCTTAATATGAGTAAGCATGGTTTCCACATTCTCCGGATTCTTTGAAACTTCAATCAACTCAAGCAAATTATCATTAATTTGCTTGACAGTAGATAAAATCATCGTAAGTTCTAACAACACTTGTTCTTCAGACATTGTTGATTACTTGGATTATTTTATTTTTTTATTGTTTTATTTTTTATTTTATTTTTATTTATTTCTTATTCGCACTACCAAATGGTTCTATAAATACCTACAGCTCTTAAGCTATACCCGTTTCCTCTTTCTCTGTTTATCCTCTAATAAATTAGCTATAGTCTGTTTTAATTCTTCATTTTCCTGAATCAATTGCAATTTAAGCTTTTCATTCTCATTAAATTTCGTTAGCAAATGGTTAAACTCTGTACATAGCTTGAGATATGTATTCTTTAACGTAGTATATAATCCAAGAATCTTGGAATTGTCAATCATTAACCCCTTTAGATAACTGATTGTATCTAGATTTGATTTGTATTCAATCTCTGTTGCAGCCGTGGATGTCGAATCTGTAGGTGAAAATGCATCTGGTGTCACTGATAGGGGAGTTTCAGTCATAATCTTCTTTAGCTCTTCATCTAGATCAAAGTCAAAGTAATCATACACGTCCGTCATCATGAATTGAAAAGCTACTAAGAACAAAGAATAATATAAATCTATAAAAAAATAAAAAAAAAAAAAATTAAAAATTCTGGTGATGAGAGAGAGAGAGAGAGAGATGAGTGTGCACTCCAACCGAAACTTCTATATTGTAAATAAAAATGCTATAAAATCAATCATAAACTCCCCATAATGCATATACTAATTACACTTCTTGTAAAATCTTGGTAGTTTCAAATATTCCATTTTCTTCCCATTTTAGAGTCAATTTATTCAAAACACTTTCAAATGCCAACTTACCAGTCTTTGCATTCTGTCCAAATCTTTCAACTGACCAATCTTCTAATTTATCACATAACTTACTCAATGAAGCAAACGCTGTTATTTCAGCACTTTGATGAAAAATAGTTCTACCTAAAGGCAATTCATTATCTGGCTTGTAAACAACCGTTTCTTTCACTAATAACAAATTATTCATCGTAAGGTTCATTGATTTCATTACCAAAGTTTTATTAAGCAAATCAACTTCACTCACCTCACGAACATAACTGACTGTAGCACCCCCAACAACAAACGATAACCATTTAGGAATTGGTTGTTTACAGCCAATTAGTCTTTCTGTCCTTAATATATTATTATTAATCTCTCTATCAAGTATATCAACAGATATAACATGTGATGCCAATTCATTAGGGTACTTCTGCCAGTTTGCGGCAGTCACTTGATCCCAAGGGTAATTAAAATAATGCTGTGATTCAAATAATTTCATTGTGATAATTAAACAGAAAATAGAAAAAAAAAAAATGAAAAATTTGTGTATCTTTATAATTTTTTTGCCCACAAAAAAAAAAAAAAAGGGAAAAAAAAAAGAAATTCATCTACTCTTCAAACCACAAGAATTCCGAATTGTTCCATGGTATTTATATGCAGGTCACCACACTTTAACTACCAACAAGGTAATAACAATAAGGTAATGCCCAGTGAGTTCATTCCAAATAGATGCATATTATCAGGTACTATACTCTGTTATCCCTTTAAACCATTCTTTCACAAGCCACAGGAATCCCATTTTTTTACGTGACGTTTCCACAGTTTCCACATTAACCGCGCATATCCATTTGATCCGAAAAAGAAACTATTCACACGATTGTTATGTACACTATTCACTACTTGAACTGTCTTCACTATCACTGGAATCATCACTGTCAAACAACTTAGCTAGGGCCATTTTTTTTGTTGGCTGGGATGATGTATTAGAACCACTTCTTTTACGTTCAATAGTTGTATTCGGTTGTTGTATATCTTTTAATGTAGATAAACTGTTCTTCAAAGGTGACTTGTTATTTGACTGGGGCTTCATCATGGGTGTTACTAATTTAGACATAGCCAATTTGGCTCCAGAAATCATTGCTTTTCTCCAAGCTGGAACTCTCGTCTCGTTTTCACTTGATTCATCAGAGGTTTCTTCACTTGAAGCATCAGGGATTGTGTTGGATTTGACACTACTTTCGTCAGGGCTTTTATTGTCTTCGGAGCTTTTATTGTCTTCGGAGCTTTTATTGTCTTCAGAGCTTTTATTGTCTTCAGAGCTTTCACTGTCTTCAGAGCTTTCACTGTCTTCAGAGCTTTCACTGTCTTCAGAGCTTTCACTGTCTTCAGAGCTTTCACTGTCTTCAGAGCTTTCACTGTCTTCAGAGCTTTCACTGTCTTCATTCACAGGTTCAGAAACTGTTTCAACCACTTTTTGCGAAAGCGGAATCTCTTTTGTATCATTCTCAACTTCAGACTCAGTCTCTGAATCCTCACTTGAGCTACTATCAGATCCACTACTATTACCACTGTCTGATTCTTGTTTTGATTTAAACAATCCACCATGGTTTTGCCCAGATTTAAATAAATCATCTTGTTTTTTATTAGCCACTGTTCTTTTTTCTGTATCTGAATTGCGGGAAAGACCACCAAGTGATGATAATTTTTGTAAACCAGCTTCATTCCTAGATTTCTCTTCTTCAGAAAAATCACTGCTATCCAGAATAAATGTTTTACTAAGAATAACCTTATCACGCCCTTTAGGACTTGAACTTCTATCAGTATTGATAAAACTGGATCTATTGGCAGCACCTTTTGCAGGAAAAACGGGCTTGGTCGATTCTGTAGAACCAATAAAACCATTTGTTGCTGTAGATGGAAGTAATCCGCCGGTTGATTGCAGTTGAGCTTCTTTTGGTTGTGGAATTTCCTTTCCTAGTGGACTATTCACTGAAGACTTGTTTGATTCTAGTTGAATTGCTTCAACAGGTTCAGCTATTTTTTCTTCCATTCTTTCCACATCGTGCTGAGATTCATCCTTCTCCTCTTCTGACAGTGTTTCATCTACTGAATCGTTATTTTTCAATTGAGCATTCGATTCCACATTCTCATTTTGTTGAGCTTTTGGCTCGTTTTGTTTCCTTGAACGTTTTGATAAAACCAATTCACTCAGACTATCATCGGAAGCATCTGATGACTCATGTACGTAATCACTTTCTGAAACGTCTTCGCTTTCAGAGTCACTTTCAGAGTCACTTTCAGAGTCACTTTCAGAGTCACTTTCAGACTTATCCTCGGACTCACTTTCAGAGTCACTTCCAGACTCATCAGATCTAGTTGATTCAGCAACATCCATCTTGTCTTCCCGACTTTCAGTCTCCCCTACTTGAACAGAAACTAAACAAGACTCATTATTTTTCACCACATTAACTGATGAATTTGCACTCGGCGTATACTTTGATCTTTTAATTTTATTTGCAAAAGAATCATTCACTTCCTCCTCTTCCTCCTCAGGAGCATCTTCATCAAAAGAATCAACAAAATTCAAATCGTTGACATTCATTATTTGTATGAGTCTTGATTTCTTAATGGTGCGTGATGGACTTTGAGTTGCGGGCTCGGGTGTTGCCGGTTGGGTTGGAAATTGAGTTGGAGATAAAACTGGTTGGATCGGAAGTTGATCTGTTGCTTGATGCTGAGCTGGAATGTGAGACTGGTCTAAAGACTCCTCACTTCTCTCCAATTGGTATAAACTAGAATGCAAATGAGATTTATCAATTTTTCTTTTAAAATTATCATTGATTCTGAAAATAGATTTTACCAACTCCGACTGTTCCAGCGGATATAAAACCAGCAGCACCGGTTGTATCCGTTTATCAACTGGAAGTTCATATGGTTTTAGTTTATTATAAAGAATGGACATTTTCAAAAACAAATCTTGATCTTGAATTGCAGGAAACACCTCCTTCAAAAAAAAATCATTCACCCTATCCCAATTCATCATCTTCTCGAGTGGACGGTATTTTTTATATTCATTAAATTTGTTCATAATCATTATAATATCTTCAATTCCATAATGATAATCCAACCAACAATCAGGTTCTCCCCTTTTCCCATCAAGAATAAAACTATCATCTTCATACTTGATTCTAAGATGTGGTAATGGAATATCTGTTTTACCAAGAAAATTTGACATCCAAATGCAAAGTCTATTAAATTTATATGCTACAGGATCTGATTTTAGTAGTCTAACCAATTGATTGTATTGAACAAGTAAACTAGGAATAAAAGTAGTCGAATTCAACGAACATTTAAACCATTTTTTTAATCCAAAATCGCTAGGAAATCTTATACCAGTATGACTGTAGTATCTATCCAGATCTTTGCTAATATAATGAAGTTCAATATTAGTGAAGGATTTATTTATCCAACAATTGTTATGCATTATCATCAAAATCTTTCTCCCCTGCAATTGTAATTGAAAATTCAATCCTAGTAGGTATATATACAAATGGTATGGATTAAGTAGACCTGTTGGATAATAATTAAAAATGTCTGATGGAATAGAGGATACCACCAACGGATCCATAAAGTCGGTAGCTGATAAATTCCCCACAACAGTTATAGTCATCATATCCCCATTTACTGGCATGTTAATTTCATCCAAGTAGTATATATCATTAGCAGAGTAAGATATTTCTTGTATTATCGACAATTGATCTTTAACGATAGGGGGACTTTTATATCTTTCTATTACATCAATCAATTGATCCTGATGTAAAGGAGATATCAAATTTAAATTCGCAATTAAATCAATAACATCGTTTACATCTACATCCGGAGTCCATAAATCCACCAAATATTCTAATACAGTATGATCATTCAATTTGTTGATTGAGTTTTTCCGAATGATGCCTTGTGATTCTATAATTAACCGGAGTGATTCTATAGTTAATTGTGGTATTAAACTTTGAAAATAGTTCCATGTTCTTTCTATCGAGTGATCCAAGTCTATTGATGAGTGGTAGTTGTGATGTTCTATAATAACCAACTTGACATCATCATCTATTGTCAACATTGGTTGGTTCCGATGAGTGGAGTGAAGTTTTTCTCTCTATTTTTTTTTTTTTTTTTTTTCATTACTCGGCTAAATGTCGTGTGGTTGTACAAATACCCTGTTTGATTTCACCGACGCGTGTTTATTTTTATTATTATGATTACTATTATTATTATTATTATTATTATTTTTTTTTTTTTTTTTTTTTTTTTTTTTTTTTTTTTTTTTTTTTTGGTTTTTATAAACAACAACCATGTCAAGCTCTAAACCAGAACTCAAGTTTGCTAATGACTCAGAAGGCAGATCATATTTTAGCAACTATTCTAAACTTCCACCAAAGGAATCCTCAACAGTCCGGTTTATTTCTCACAACCAGGAATACTTTAGTGCTCTTGGTACTGATGCTGTCTTGATAGCTGAAAATGTTTATCGAACTCCATCAGCGATTAAAGACCGTCAAAACACAAAATATGTCACTTTGTCCACTCCAATATTTAAAGAACTGTTGAATTATTGTTTGAAAAATCTGTATAAAATCGAGGTTTATGACAGCAAAACTTTCAAATTGATCAGTTCAGGAACAGCTGGAAATTTGGAAAAACTTTGTGAAGATTTTGATTTTGAATTTGATTTTGGAGACGGTTCAGAATCTTCTATTGCTGCAATAAAACTCGGTTCTAAAGTTGGTGTTTGTGTCATTTCAGATACTAATATCCAATTATCTGAATTTGAAGATAATGACATGTATTCCAATTTAGAAAGTTTATTAATTCAATTGGGTGTCAAAGAAGTGATTATCCCTCTCAAGACTGATAATGAGAAATTCATGCAGGCATTACAAAGAATCAATGGTTTGGTTGTTGGTGGTTATCCAACATTCCCCAAAGATGTTGAACAAGATTTAAGCAAGTTATTAGACACGGACAACATCGAGATAAATTTGACAGGAAAAGGTATCATTTCTTCAGATTATTCCTTGGCATTATCATGTTGTGGTGTATTGATTGAATATTTAGATCTCTTGGAAAGTACCAAATCCTTTGAAATCAACGCGTACAATTTGTCCCTGTTTATGAAGTTAGACTCATCAACAATCAAAGCATTAAACATCTTACCAAATGGATCCCAAAAGGCAGTAACATCAATTTATGAATTGTTTAAATGTAAAACTTCCGGAGGTGCAAGATTATTGTCACAATGGTTAAAACAACCTTTAGTGGATTTGTCACCAATTGTGGAACGTCAGAATCTTGTATCTACCATGATTGATGACACAAGTATGAGAGTTGAAGCACAAGAATTTTTATCTAATGTTCCTGATGTCAATCGTTTGCTCAGAAAAATCGGTGTTCACGTCAAAAAAACAAGTGGTACAAACAAATTGAATGATGTTGTCAACTTGTATCAATTGGCACGATCATTACCTAATTTGACTGCGGTATTGACTATTGAATATTATACAGAACCTCTCAGAAGAAATGGGGAGTCCTTAGAAAACTTCTGTGGATTGGTGGAAGCAACCATTGATCTTGATTCTTCAATTGACAAGGACTACAAAATCAAACCAGCCTTTGATCATAGATTAGGTAGAATTGCTGATGAAATGGAATCTATTAAAAATGAAATTGAAGAAATTTACTACACAGCTGGTTGCGACTTGAATCTTGATACATCAAGCAACAAACTTAAACTCGAACAACATCATAATTTTGGATGGTGTATGAGGGTTACTAGGAATGATTCTAAAGTATTAAATGGGAAATCATATCAACAAATTTCTACTGCAAAAGCAGGTATTTTCTTTACAACACCAGCAATGCGCCAACTTGCAGAGAAATATGACAAAGCACTGAAAGAATATGATGCCACTCAAAGCGAAGCCGTTCACAAAATTTTATTACAAACATTGTCTTATGAACTTGCTTTTACTAAACTTGCTTCAACATTGGCACATTTGGATGTGATTACGGGCTTTGCAACTACTTCTATATTAAATTCATACACCAAACCAGTATTGCATCCATTTGGCACTCAAAGAAAACTAGATTTGGTTGAATCTAGACATCCACTTCTTGAAGTTCAAGATGATATCAACTTTATTTCTAATGATGTAAAGATGGGTGATAACCATTTTGCTATTATCACTGGTCCTAATATGGGTGGTAAATCTACATACATCAGACAAATTGGAGCCATTGCCTTGTTGGCACAAGTTGGCTCATTTATTCCTGCAAACGAAGGAGCAGAGTTACCTATATTTGACGCTATTTTGTCACGTGTTGGTGCTGGTGACTCTCAATTAAAAGGGTTGTCTACTTTTATGATTGAAATGTTGGAAACTTCTTCTATTCTAGCAACAGCTAGTGAAAATTCTCTAATCATTATTGATGAACTAGGTAGAGGAACTTCTACTTACGATGGATTTGGATTAGCATGGGCAATATCAGAGGAATTGATTAAAAGAAAATGTATTTCAGTTTTTGCAACCCATTTCCATGAATTGAGTCAATTGTCTGAACAGTATTCTGGAGTAGAGAATTTACACTTGAAAGCAGAGCAAACTAAGGAAGATATTACATTAATTTACAAGGTCGAGCCAGGGATTTCAAATACATCATTTGGTATTTCTGTTGCTGAAAAGTTGAAGATGCCTGAAAAAATTGTTAGAATGGCTAAAAGAAAAGCTGAAGAATTAAGTGAAGAACCGCCAATTAAGAAGGTATGTTCAGAAAAGGAACTTAGTGAAGGTATGAAGAAATTAAAACAAGTATTGAAAACTTGGAGAAGTGATCAATCTCAGAATTTAAAGGACTTGTTGGTTGATGATTCTAATGAGTTTATAAAGTGTATAATTGAGAATTTATAATTTTTTGTGTAACCCTCATCGCCAGCTCGGTGTTTAACGTCCGATAATCAAACGGAGTACAGTCAACCTTTTTATTTTATTTTATTTTTTTTTTTCCCCTGCTCTCTAAAATTTATACCCACACAATTGTTTATTTCCTCTTTTCCTTTATTCATTAAACAATGTACAAGACATCAGCAACTGCTCGTCAATTGGTAGGTGCCACCGCCAATATCGTTTCAAGAAGAACAATGGCCAAATCTTCTTCAGATTTGGTCAGCATTGAATTGCCAGCTAGTTCATACGAAGGATACAATTTGGAAGGCCCAAGTTTGAATTTCGAGACCGAAAAGGAAACATTATTAAAAATGTACAAAGATATGATTATTATTCGAAGAATGGAAATGGCTGCGGATGCATTATATAAAGCAAAGAAAATTAGAGGTTTCTGTCATTTGTCTGTTGGTCAAGAAGCCATTGCCGTTGGTATAGAAAATGCCATTGACCATAAAGATACTGTCATTACCTCATACAGATGTCACGGTTTTGCATTTATGAGAGGCGCCTCTGTTAAAGAAGTTTTAGCTGAATTGATGGGCAGAAGATCAGGTATTGCCCATGGTAAAGGTGGATCCATGCACATGTTTACTGATGGATTCTATGGTGGTAATGGTATTGTTGGTGCCCAAGTACCATTAGGTGCTGGTTTAGCCTTTTCTCATAAATACAAAAACGATAAAGCTGTTTGTTTCGATTTATATGGTGACGGTGCTTCTAATCAAGGTCAAGTTTTTGAAGCATATAACATGGCTAAATTGTGGAACTTACCAGTTGTTTTTGCTTGCGAAAACAATAAGTATGGTATGGGTACTTCTGCTGCCAGATCATCCGCTATGACCGAATATTACAAAAGAGGTCAATACATTCCAGGTTTGAAAATCAATGGTATGGATGTCTTGGCTACTTACCAAGCTTCTAAATTTGCCAAGGACTGGGCTGCTCAAGGTAATGGTCCAATTGTTTTGGAATATGAAACTTATAGATATGGTGGACACTCCATGTCTGATCCAGGTACTACTTATAGAACCAGAGAAGAAGTGCAACACATGAGATCAAGAAACGACCCAATTGCTGGATTGAAAGCTGTGTTGTTAGAAAAGGATATTGCTACTGAAGACGAAATTAAGTCATATGACAAAGCTGCTAGAAAATACGTTGATGAACAAGTTGCTGCTGCTGAAGCTGACGCTCCACCAGAAGCTAAGATGGATATTTTATTCGAAGATGTTTACGTCCCAGGTAGTGAGATTCCTGTTTTAAGAGGTAGAATTTCTGATGATTCTTGGGATTTTAAAAACAAGACTTTTTTGAATAAAGTTTATTAATAGGTGTGTGTATATTAATGCGAAAAACAATAACAATAGTTAAAAAAAAAAAAAAAAAAAAAAAAAAATAAAAAAGAAATAGTAGTCACTCATCGAACCATGTCCAATCAAGTAATTCGACACAAACGAAATCAAGAACACCAAGAAGAGGTGCCTGCACTGTCCATGGCAGGGAGAATATCTATGAAAGATATGGGTAGCAACTATAAGCCATCATCTATCAAACAACAAACTACAAAAGAAGAAACTGATGATGAATTTTTTGAATTATTCATGACAAAGATTCGTTCATATTTACCTGATTCGAGTCATGAAGTGATACATTCAGCATCTGAGGTGGCGAGTGAACAATTGAGTAATCCTGATATATCTGTAGCAGAGAAAAGAACAGAGATTGAAGAATTGTTGGGTGCAAAAGTGTCCGACACTGATCTCCATGAATTGATTAGTTTATCAAAGTCTATTATACGTGTAGAAGAAGTTGAAGATAGCGAATTTGTTGCCGTTAATTTTGACTCTTCTGAAGATGAAGAAGAAGAAGAAGAAGAAGTCGTGGAAGAAGGAATAGAAGAGGAGCTTGAGCAACTAACGTATGACTGGGATTGGCTCAAAGGAATACCTCAAGTACAAAACGTTGTAACTGAAATTATTGACCTATTGGCAAATAAGCAATTAGATCTGAGACAATTAGATAATGAACTTAATGAGTTGTTGAATTATGAACATGCCGAGTTTGTTGTGAACTGTATTGATAACCGATGGCGTATTGTGTTTACAAAAAGATTAGAAAATGAAAATTCAGAAGATGTGGTGAAAGATATGGAGCAACTCAATCTTGACACCTTAATAAAAGAATTAGGGCAAGTGAAGAGACAGAAGAAGGATTCAAAAACACCCCAAAGAATTAGTTTGGAGAGAATCGTGTTTTCTACAAATGTTGATAATACCAAAGTTAAATTACCAGAAGGTACATTTCAAGAGACTAAAAAAACATATGACATAATTACTGTGCCACCAACTACAAAGCCATCAATCAATGAAGAATTATTACCAACTTCTACACTTCCTTCATGGGCGAGAGAAGCGTTCCCAAGCAATGAAACCACCACATTTAATAGAATTCAATCCAAAATTTACCCACAAGCATTTGAAACTGACAATAATTTATTGATATGTGCACCAACAGGTGCTGGGAAAACGAATGTGGCAATGTTAACTATGTTGAGAACTATCGGTAATTTTCGACACAATGATCAAATTCAATTGAAAAAATTTAAAATAGTTTATATTGCACCATTGAAAGCCTTGGTTCAAGAACAAATGCGTGAATTTCAAAGACGTCTTACAGCTGCCTATGGCATAGTTGTTAATGAATTGACTGGTGATCTGACCCTTTCAAAACAGCAAATCGCAGAAACTCAAATAATTGTGACAACTCCAGAAAAATGGGACATTATAACGAGGAAAAATCCAAACTACGTAAAACTAGTGCAATTGATAATTATTGATGAAATTCATTTGTTACATGATGAAAGAGGACCTGTATTGGAAAGTATAGTCAGCAGAACTTTGAGGAATTCGGATGTGCGAATAGTTGGTCTTTCGGCAACATTACCTAATTACTCGGATGTTGCAAAATTCATCAGAGCGAAATCTGAAGGGGTGTTTTATTTTGATTCTACTTTTAGACCATGTCCACTACAACAAGAGTTTATTGGCGTAAAAGAGCAAAAAGCAATCAAAAAAGTTGCTGCGATGAATGAAGCATGTTGTGATAAAATATACCAATGTTTACAAAATAACCACCAGCTGATTGTTTTTGTTCATTCCCGAAAGGAAACATTTACTACTGCAAAGGCTTTACTTGAAAAATTGGATATCGACATTATTCAAAATGAAGGCACTAAAGAAATTTTAAAACAAGAAGCAGAATCCATGAGCAATGCTAATTTAAAAGAAATTATCCCTAATGGTTTTGGAATTCACCATGCCGGTCTTAATAAAAAGGATAGAAGTGTGGTTGAAGATTTATTTGCACAAGGTCATTTACGTGTTTTAGTGTCAACGGCAACATTGGCTT
Source organism: Candida buenavistaensis (assembly GCA_030582575.1). Lineage (NCBI taxonomy): Eukaryota > Fungi > Ascomycota > Pichiomycetes > Serinales > Debaryomycetaceae > Candida > Candida buenavistaensis. The sequence goes on along the minus strand of JAKTXM010000372.1, from coordinate 13,092 downwards.
GGGGTGTTAATCTTCCTGCTCATACTGTCATTATCAAAGGAACTGAAACTTATTCACCAGAAACTGGTACTTGGATTCAATTATCTCCACAAGATATACTACAAATGTTGGGACGTGCAGGTCGACCACGATACGATAAAAATGGTGAAGGTGTGATAATTACTACACAAGATGAAATTGAATACTACTTAGCAATTTTGAATCAGCAATTACCAATTGAGTCACAGTTGATACATAAGTTGGTTGATAATGTAAATGCCGAAATTGTTTCAGGCTCAATTAGTACAATTGAAGAAGGTATCCAATGGTTGAGTTATACGTACTTTTTTATACGAATGTTGCAATCTCCAGCATTATACGGAGTGGAAGCTACTTATGATTTCAAAAATGATCCTACATTATACAGCAGAAGGGGAGATTTGATTTACACTGCATTTTCTATTTTAAATGAACATAAATTGATTATGTACGATGCAGCTAATGGATCTGTCAAAGCAACTGAATTAGGTAAAATTGCATCCCATTTTTATATAAACTACACCACAGTTAATCTTTTTGGTAAAATGTTAAAGCCATGGCATAGTGAGAGTGATGTATTGCGAGTTTTTTCAACTTCTGGAGAATTTAAATACATCCCTGTTCGACAAGAAGAGAGGTTAGAAATTAATAAATTAATGGAAAAATGTCCTATTCCAATTAAAGAATCACCTAATGATCCACTTGCAAAGGTCAACATTTTGTTGCAAACTTTTATTTCGAGATTGAATCTTGAAGGTTATGCATTGATTTCGGATATGATTTATATTACTCAATCAGCTGGAAGATTACTTAGAGCATTATATGAAATATCCTTGTTACAGAAATGGTCTTCATTAGCTAAAACAATTCTTAATTTATGTAAAATGGTTGAAAATAGAATGTGGTTAAACAATTCACCACTAAGGCAATTTGGTAGTTTGGTTCCACAACCAGTTATCAGAGCAACGGAAATGTCACATTTGCCTTGGACGAGATACTTTCATTTGACTACCGAAGAATTAGCAGAAGCTTTAAACCTTAAAGGTAATGCTTTTATTGCAAAGGAATATATCGATTCATTTCCTAAAGTATCAATGCAATATATGATACAACCTATTACGGATGAATGGATAAGAATACAAATAGAAGCAATTCCAGAATGGACTTGGATTCCGGCAGTACATGGATCGCAAGAACTATTCAATGTATTTTTGGAAGATTGCAATGGTAATGAGTTGTTACACAATGAAAAATTTATTGTTAAACGTAAGAACATTAACAAACCGCATATACTTGAATGTTTTGTTCGATTCCAAACCCCAATTCCACCAAATTATATGTTATCATTTGTGAGTGAAAAATGGGTTCATTGTACTTGGAACACAGCTGTATTACTATCCAATATTAGTATTCCAAAAAATTCTCCACACTATTTGAACAACAAAGTAGAATTAAAGCCAGTATCTCAATTTGATTTTCCATTTACAAATTTTAATAAATTACAATCTGCTACCTTTGATTCAATGTACAATAGCGATGAAAATGTTTTTATAGGGTCTTCAAAGGGTGATGGCAAGACTGTGTTGGCTGAATTGGCTATTTTGAAACACTTGCTGGAACAAAGGGGAAGAATTGTTTATATCAATCCTTGTCATGAATTAATAGATAGACTTTTGAAAAAATGGAAATCAATTTTTGAATCAATTAATAGTCTCACCGGTGAATTGCGTACAGATTTAGCAATAATTAACGAAAGTCAATTAATATTGGGTACACCAGCACAGTTCAATTCATTATCAAAGCGTTGGAAGACTAGAAAGGCATTCAGATCAATTGATTTGTTGATTGCTGATGATTTACATTTAGTTGGGGGTAATACTGATTATGAAATGTTATTGTCTCGAATCAAAATGCTAACATCTCAATGGGAAGATTATAAGTTAAGAATTATCGGTTTATCAAGTCCTGTATTGAATTGCCGTGACATTTCAGAATGGATTGGAGTTTCAAAGGCGGAGATTTACAACTTTTCACCTCAAATCCGTGAGAATGTGTTTTCAGAAATTAAACTTAGCGTTGGAGAACAAGATATTAAACAGTTATCCAAGTTAAACACTCCCTTGAGCAATACTCTTGTTTTTGCTTCATGTACTAACAAAGCATTTGAACTTGCCAATCAAGCTATTGAAAATTCACAAAACTGGAGACACGTTGACTTGTTGAAATTAGAGAAATATCTTTCCAAGATACAGAATCCATTATTGAAGGAATTATTACCAAGTGGAATTGCAGTTTATTATTCAGGAATGCTGCGTATTGATAAATTGATTGTGGAAAAGTTGTTTGAAACAAAAGCAATTGGTCTTTTATTCATTACCAAGGAAACTAATCGATATGCACCTGCAACGAATAATGTAGTTGTTTCTGGTACTAAAATTTATGAAGGCTACGAACATCGATTTGTTGATTATACATTGAATGATATTTATGAAATGATTGGATGTTGTCAAAATGGAGGATCGGTACAAATATTTACTGATGTACAAATGGTAGATTTTTACAGTTCATTTTTGAATCTTGGATTACCTGTGGAAAGTATGTTACCAAATTCTTTGCATGAATATTTTATTAGTGGTATTGCGAATGGGATTATCAAACTGAGACAGAATTGCATTGATTTATTGACTTATACTTTTTTCTATAGAAGATTACTTAAAAACCCTAGCTTTTACGATTTGAAGGAAGTTTCAAATACTGAAATCTCAGTTTATTTGTCGGAGTTGGTAGAAAATGTTTTGATCGACTTGATTAAAGAGGAATTCATTGAAGAAGAAGAAGATATTATCACACCGTTGGATAAAGTTGCCATTGCATCACACTATAACATAAGTTTTGAGACAATTTCTAACTTGAGTAAATTGACAAACAAGAGTAAAATGAAGGATATTTTCCTGGTATTAACCAATGCTGCAGAATTTGGAGAGCTTCCTGTACGTGACGGTGAAGACTTAATCTTGATGAAACTTCAAAATAAGTTACCAATCAAATATGGAATTGATGATGCTGAATCTCCATATTTTAAAGCCTTTATTCTATTACAAGCACACATATCCAGAATTAATTTGCCTTTTGACTTGAAGGAAGATCAAAAATTTGTTTTGGAAAAAATTCTACCAATTCTTAATGCATGTGTTGATATTTTATCTAGTGATGGATCTTTGAATGCATTATTGGCGATGGATTTGTCTCAAATGATTGTTCAAGCAGTATGGAGTTCTGATAATCCATTGAAACAAATTCCTTTCTTTACAAATGAAATATTGACACGATGTACTAAACACAAAGTGGAAACTGTTTATGATATTATGTCATTAGAAGATGAAGAAAGAAATGAAATATTACAATTGGATGAAGAAGAATTGAATGAAGTGGCAACATTTGTAAATCAATATCCAAACATTGAAATAAAATATGAATTAAGTGGTCAAGCAACAGCAAATGAGAGTAAAATTTTAAACGTCATTATTGATCGTGATGAAGAAATGGAACTGTTAGAAGTAGTTAAGAATGAAAATTTATCCATACCAAAGGAAGAAAGTTGGTGGATTGTTGTTGGTGATAGCAAGTCGCGTCATTTATATGGAATTAAGAAAGTTTTAATTGATAAAGAGACTCAATCTTATAAAGTTGAATTTACAGTTCCTACTAAAGGAAAACATGAATTGACAGTGTATTTAGTTTGTGATTCATATATGGATGCTGATAAAGAAATGAATGTAACTTTAGATGTTGTATAATAATAAATATAATAATTATTCTGACTCATACTTTTGAGTACACGACTTTATTGAAGAAAAGAAAAATGAAAAAAAAAAAAAAAAAAAAAAAAAAAAATTCATTACG